>PHNY01056950.1:28137-40027 GCA_003724115.2 Anethum foeniculum
GTATTTGATCTTACCCTAAATTATAAACATTCAAATTAAAATCATAATAATATAATTATTACTTTAATATTTTATTATTTATAATTTTTATTAAACTTATACATAATATAAATGAACATATATAAATATTAAGAGGAACTCGTGCATCGCACGGGTTGTAAGCTAGTAGGTATAATAACCGGAATAAGGTATAATTTGTAGTTTGGTTAATTCCCTCGTTTTGATTTTTGGTTATTTTTTTCAATCACAACCGTCAAATCTTCTTAATCAAATAATAATAACTGTTAGATTTAGATACTAAAAGAATACACTTTTCAAGTTCTCAGGTTCGAACCCCGCCAACAACAAACATTAATATCATTAAACAGTCTATATACTAAAAAAATACACTTTTCAAGTTCTTAGGTTCGAACCCCGTCAACAACAAACATTTATATCAATATTATTTATAAAGATACATATAAGTTCTCATATTCAAATCCCACCAAAAATAAACATTTATATTATTATTTATAAAAATATAAATAAAGATAATGGTTCAAATTTCATCAATCATATATATTTTATGCTATTTAATCTTAACTGTAAATCATACACATTCAAATTATGATTATAATTTTATGATTGTTAATATTAATATTTATTTATTTATATTAGAATTTCATAAATTATATATAATATAAATGAAATTATATAAATACTAACGAGAATCTGTGCATTGCACGGGACGTAAACTAGTACTCACTAACTCGAGATTACTGGGATAAAGAATTGGATATTTTAAAAAAAAAACTCTCATATGTTAAATTTATTTCACTCGAATTTTAGTTTAAATGTATTAAAATTCAAATTTTTATTGTAATATTTGTTATTATAATACTAATCGTTTAATAACACAGAATTCAAATATATATTGTTTGTTTAATAATTTTTGACAAATAATTAGAAATAACTTTGATGCTCTAAAAAAAGTCTGAGACATATAAAATTTCATGTTTGTTCTTTCGTCAGGGAAAGTTTTAAAACAAAATAGTAAAAAATTAAGAAAGTTAAACCCGAGTTTGACTTCAAGTACTCGGATTCAAACTATGAACTTATATTGAATTAATTAGAAGTTAAAGACGAGTATTTGGACCGAATACTCAACAAGTTATTAATTTTTACAACAATGCTCTAATGGAAATATGTCGAGTAAGTCCAATGGTGGTACTAAAGTGAGTGCTATTGCTATAATATAGCATTCAAATAAAAAAAATTAACTCCAATGAAATGTTAAACTTAGATGTAAAATAGCAAAATGCTATCCAACTAACCAACCAAACATACCCGGTGTATACCGCATAAAGCAGTGTCTGGGGAGGGTGTGATGTACGCAACTTTACCCTCACTCAAAAGAATGAAGAAATTGTTTCCACAAAGCAGTGTCTGAGGAGGGTGTGTGCAAATGTATAAGGTACAATAGTAGAAATCAAATACAATGTAGTAATACACAATACCAGTAGTGACTGTTGTAAGTCACTTTTATTCCCTTTATTGCACTCTTTTGATGCCTCGAACTTAAACTTTTTCTTTTTTTAAAGATCTCTCTCAAAACTTGATGTTTTATCAATTACCTGTCCAAAACACACAAAGAAAACATAAGCTTATAAATTTGACATTCATCAAACCTATAAACTAATCCACCACTCTAATCCGACAACGCCAAGATCTCCTATCTGATATCATATTATCTCTAAGGTTTAAGGCCCACAAATTCAGCTTAAGCAATTCAGCCCAAGTCCGCCTTGGCCGCCCTTTCTTTCTAGGACCTGATATAACTAAATTACCCACTCTTCGCACCAGAGAGATACTCGTCTTCTCCAGACATGGCCAAACCAGCGCAAACGATCCTCGCTTTTTCTGAAATAGACGCAACTCGTAATTGATTCCGAAGATATCCAATTGACATTTTATCCAACAACATTGTACGTCCACAAATCCATCTCAACATCCGCATTTCCGCTACCTCTAATCTATACTCTTAGGTCTTTGTTAATGCCCAACACTCCGACCATATAACAAATCTAGTCTGAGCGCCACCCTATAAAATTTTATTTTTAATTTTAAAGGAATCTTCCTATCATACAATACTCCACGTATCAACGGTTTAGATTAAGCATCGTGGCCCTGGTAGTACCCTTCCTTTTTCAACTAAGAGGTTGGGAGTTCGACTCCCTTCTCCGACAATATTATGTTAGGAAAGCTTTGTGTTGTCCTTTGTGGCTTGCTGTAGGTACTTGTTGCTACATCGATTGGTGCTGTCCGTTAGTGGATTATTCTTTGTGCTCCTCGTAATTCCATCAATTATGAAATGTTGTTCACCTGTTGAGCTTAATCTATTTAACCATCGTACTCTTAAAATTGATGATATCGTCAGCGGATTGTTATCGTCCTAGGTCATGCCCCTCATGGTTCAATTAATTACTCCTTCCGTTTCAAACTACATGTCTACTTTCAAAAAATCACACATATTAAAAATATGAATGTTGATGAAAAAAGTTGTATTAATTTCATTAATTGAGTATAATATGTGGAATATGGTTGATCTTGGAAATTTAAATTAGAGATAGATGGAGTAGAGTTGATCTTGGAAATATAAACTTACATTGAAAGTTGAAGTGAACAACTAATTTGAAACAAATTTTTTCTTCTAAAGTGAACATGTATTGTGAAACGGAGGGAATATTAAATATTGATTCACCTGTTGAGTTTAATCCACTTAACCATCGTACTCCTAAAAAACATTTTAAGCGTAAGATTTATCTTTGGTGTCCAATTGACTGTTTGCATATTTGCAAAAATCTCATATATTATCACTCTAAAAAAGAGTGTCATTGCCTCATGGGTAGTATAAACTGAACTCTTTACATGTTTGCAAGAAACCTGATGTATTGGCTTGTTATAAAGAGACTGTTGGTTCGTCAAAAGTGTGTTAGATGACAGTGCTAATATTTTACTGTAAAGTCTATGTGGGATAACACCTGTTGTTTAAAAAATATTTTCACATGTAAAAACGGCTCGAGTTGCCAGAATCTGATCTGAAATATCAAATATGTGTGATTTGCACCGGCCGACCTGATGGATAATACTGGCATCAATTTTATGATTCTACTGATCTCATTATCTCATTTGTAATTCCCTGACTAGTTCAAAAAATCTGCCCCAAGAAGTCCCATCGCACCATGTAAAATGAGAAGAGAAAAAAGGCTCTTAAAGTTTTAAAGAGCCTCTACGAGTCTCTTGGAGCTAGAATTTAAGCAATACTCTTTATTTTTTGACTTAAGAGCTTGTATAGAGGGCTTACTGGAGATGCTCTAAACTCCATCTCTGCACCAGAGTACAATGAAACAAATAGAGGAATAAAAGGAAACAAATCTAGTAAAATATATATTCCTCTCTGCCTTACTATAGAAACCCAAAAAGAAAGCCATGTGACATCATTCAGATAATCACTACATATTTCACCAAATTTATCAACAATTATTGGGGAGTGGAGGTTATGAAGGAATATCAGTTACATTGTTAATTCAAACAACTGCCTAGAAGTTTACATGTATTATCAAGTAAACGAAAATACAGAAATATTAAAACTAAAGCAGCATTCACTGGGCACCTTGATCACTCGTGTCATCCTCCTCAATTTTCTGCAGATATTATTTAGTAAATAACAGTTAGTAATCTTCCACCAAAACACATGGTATAACTAAGAAAACAAAAACATCTAGCGGTTATGCTTCTCGTAATTAGCAATGATAGATTAAGTAGTTACGTTAAAAGAAAACAGCACTGTAACAAGTAATTTCTTATCTCACGAAATATATAACAAATGAGCAGACAACTGAAAAAATTGCAAAGGACTTTAAAACAGATTTCTACCCTCCACAATTGTTGTGTAGTTAGAATGCAATATTATAATGTTGGAACAGATTAAAGTAAAGAAGAGAAAAGGCTAATACAACAGATATGGAAACATTTACCATCAATATATTATATTCGGTATGAGAAACCAGGACCATGATTGTTAAATGTATCTTCTGTCTTATCCACTTCAAAGTTAGAGGGTAAAGGTGTGGGTCCTAAAAGGCTTTGAGGTGCTTAAGCATGCATTTTGCAGACACGTTTGCAAACAGGTAAATTTTGTAGTTCAAAAATATTCTTGTCCTTCCTAGTTAATTAGTTTCGTCGCTATTTATGTGCCCAACACGGACTATCAGACAGGGGCAGATCTATCAGTTGGGGCAGATTGCCAGTTTAATGGGAAAATATATTATAAATACATACATAATCACAATCAACATACATATCGTTGCATAGTTTAGTTTCCAATTTTTCGATTTGTACATCTCAATTAAAATGAATCAAAAGAAAATTTAGATCCTAACTTTAAAGAAAATTATCTGTGATGCTCAAGCACCTGCAAAGAAGGAATTAGGGAGGGAGATGCAAAGGAATTAATTGATCAAATATAGAAAAAGTCAAATAAAATTTATTCACTTACTCAGTAAAAAAAAACAATCACTAACATCAGATGCGACCTAGTTCATAAGCTTAAATCTTTTTGATCAACGACAATTATTTCTGACAAGACTTGAAACGATATCACTAAGCTAACAAAATATTCAAGTCATGTAATCCAATAAAATACTAGACACATATAATGATACAAGTGGATGCCAGTGCCAGTGAACTCAATATAAGTGCGCTGAAGGATTTAAAAGCATACAGGTGTCTATATCGATACATGTCTAATATGTGCAACAATTCCATTTTCTTAAAATTTGATGTACACATTCAGATGTAAAATCTAATTAACAAGAATACAACAGAGGTGCATTTCAAGACTTGGTGAGAAACCTGCGACTAATTTCACAAGGGGTTGACATGTCAACCGCAATATCACATACATTTCACTTAAAAAGAACAACAGCCATCTCCTGCTTAAAAGGATGCATGAGAATCAATACAATTCATCTAATCTGAAATTACATGGTGACTCAAAAACTGTAATCACAAGATACATTCACATTTCTTTCAGATGTATTAAACTGTAATTATTTAATACACTTCATAATTAACTTTGGGAGGATAGAAAGATAGTCCTGCTTATAACACTAAATTTACTGTGGGACAATTAGTTGATAGCACATGTCAGATAGCAGAAGTATAACATGAAATTGACTATGAGTTGGCCTGAGTATAATCAAACTCTAAATATACCAACTGTGTTTACACGTTTCACGCTTTTACGATATTCTCTAGGTCATACTTCACTTTCGCTTTACAAGATAGAGTTGGTCTCCGAAAACATAATTTACCATGTTAATAATAAATATAGTACTAGATAAATGAAGGAGTTGTAATTGAAAGAATAATGTCTAGGGAGATAGTCCTCAAATAACTTTGCACACTTTAATATATATATATATATATATATATATATATAAAACTCTTAGATAGCTTTTGGTATAAATAATCATGAAATAACGATTTATAATAACAAAATAAATCATTATAATAGTGATCACATATCACTGTCAACATTCGATCCCCAAAACAAATACCAAATTATTTAATCATTTTCACTTTAAATTGCCCGTCCCCCTTCATCATTTCTAATACGATTGTCAACAATACATCCACATATCCATTCCCCTGATTGCCCATCTAACATTGCCGTACATAGTTGTAACCGTTTGCTATGAAAATAAACTAATATTGAAGAATTAAAAGAAAATTCATATAAAATAGAAAAACTCCATTAACAAACTTGCAGAGAAAGTAAAACCAGAAAGGAAAGGAATAGAGACAATAAAACAGTAGTCACTATTCGCATCCTCTATTCTCTCTCCTATCTCTTAATATAAAGTCTCCAATACTCCTCTTCCACGTGTCAGCTGGTCATTGGCTAAATGTGTGCACAGGATCCCAGATAGATGCTTTACTCCCTCAATACCAAATGACCATGTATCCAAGTAAAACGACCTCATTCTCTAATTTATTTAATAGTCTTAATTTAAATAAATTAAAATGTAACAAATTAACTAGGAAAGCCAATTTGTTACAATAGTACATCTTCACCTGGTCTTTCGAGTATAATTTGCACACTTTAATCACCAATATCATATCCACAAAACACTTAAACCAAAGAAGTAATGAAATAACCCGAATACAACCTTTTGAGTTTTAACCAAAAACAAGCAGGCATAAAAGTCCATAAAAACAAAAAATCAAGATGGGGTTAGTTAAAAATAGTCAAATCGTAATAAAGGTCAAATCTTTCAAAGAAACAACAATAATACAAATGTCTTTCAAAGAAACAACAATAATCCACTGTTTATGGAGCTAAGGCAAGTGTAATAGTGTAAAGATTCAATCTTTTTAACCAAATCATATAAATATGGGGTATGAAATAGAGAAAGAGCATACAGATTGGGCGTTGTGCCAAGCGAGACCACGGTAGACGTTAAAGGAGAAAGAGGCGGTTAGGTAGATGGTGGCGACGCCAAGGCCCGCCGTGAAAGCCTTGAAGGCCCAATCCCCTGCTGTTCTTACTACGCCCATTTTGGATGGATGGATGGATGGATTTTTGACAAAAGAGTAAAGGGGGTTTAAAGATTGCGGACTTTCTCTTTGAAAACAAAATATCCTTTTTTCTACCAAACCTTCTTTTAAAAAAAAAAAAGAAAAAAGAGCTGGGTAAAATATCTCCTTCTAAAATGGGTATTTGATCCGCTTAAACAAAAATATTGGTGTAAATACTTAGTTGACAAATCACAAAAATATATTTCACTAATTAGGTCGCACATCTGTACTCGAAAGTGTATATATCCCATATTGGGATAGTCAGCTGAGTATATATTCGTCCTATTTAGCAATTAGTTGTTACATGTTATCTCTAACGGATTAAATTAGCTGTTTTAATTAATCGATAAATAAGCTGTTTTGACTAGCTAATTGAATTTAGGTGTTTTTGACAAAACTGTTTGGCAAATAGCTTTTTCAATTAGTATTTTGTATACATTAGTTGAACTAACTCCTCCGAATAGCTTTTTCAAAATTAATTTTTTGACACCAAACAGCTACTTCAAAAAGCTAACTACCAAACACTAGTATTAGAGGTTTCATTTGATCAAACCTCTAACTTGGTTCAAAAAATTTATTTTTTTGCGCCAAAAAGCTAACTTCCAAACAGGGTCATTAAAGGGGTTCATCTGGTATGTGCCCGTGACACATAAAAAGCACTAAAATTTATGAATTTGGTTCATTTTTATTAGTCTTGTTATTGTGAATGCAGGGTATCCATTAATATTAAAAAGTGGAAGCCAATCAAAATTAAATTTATAAAAAACGTATCTTAAACCGAAATCATATGTGTTTGATTTTAAAAATCAAAAACCGCAAACATAACTGAATTATCGATTTCAGTTTCGATTTTAAAAATCTCGGTTCGATTTATATCGGTTCGGTTTCGGTTACAAAAACGGATGAAACAAAAATTAGAAAAAGATATTAAGTTTAAGAAAGATTGTACTTTGAAAGTTGATGATCGCTAATGGTGAGGAAAATTATAAAAAAAAAAAAAACAAACTAAGAGTTACTATCAGCACCACACAGTTGTCTATGAACACAGAACACGGTTTAAATATGTAAACAAGATCATAGGCTCATGCATTATAAACAAGATGATGTTGTCAAACTACCCGACTCTAGTACTATGTCTATGATAGTATAGTAGTCCTCGACTTGCTGGTGTATTACTAAGCACGGCTAACTTCTATGTAAAATATACAAAACAATAAAGCGGCTGTTTGGGCGTCAAACTTATCCCAATCATTTGATCCAAACGCCCGTTTTAGGTTTAGGCTGCTGTTTGGCAAATTAAGTTAAGGCTCCGTTTTTATCACTGGAATGACAAAAGCAGAATGTACAGAATTCTAACTTTGTGTATGTTTGGCAGCAACTTTCTCAGATAGTTTTGGTCGTTTAAGGCCATTGGACCTTGTGTTTCCTGTTTGGCTACTAATTGTGAACGCGCTTTGGTACTCCTTTTTGTTCATAAGCAGATGTTTGAAGAAACATACATTCTCATCCCATTTTTCACATTCCTCCTTCTGACCTCACAAATTAGCCTAGTTAATTGCTGCAAATCGTTTTTTTAATTCAACGAGGTATTGTGCCGCAGCTTGTTTCTCACCTATAGAATATTTCTAATATATTATTTTTTTTTCTAAATTTAATTTAATGAAAATTTTAAGATATATAATTTCTTCATTTAAAATATTAAATGATAATTAGTTATCTTTTGATTTTTATTTTATTTTAGTTCGTGTTAGGCCCAAAATAGTGGTTAATAAGTTAGAGGGGGTTGAATAACTTATTACCTTTTAAAGTTTGGAGCTTGGCGTTTTCAAATTTCCTTTACCGTTTAAAAATTGTTATTTGTAAACAAGTAAACCGAGTGTGGAAAAGTAAAGTGGTATAAAAATAGAGTATGAAACAGTCGATTTAATAATTTAACTTATAAATTATAACTAGCTATAACTCGTGCAATGCACTGATTTTCTATAATATTACATTTTTTTAATTTAATTTTAAAATGAAATTAAATAAAATTACTTGTATTATTTTGAAAAAAAATAGCAAATTTGTTATTTAAAATTTTGTCTTTTTGAATTTTATATTCATGTATTCAATTATTATATTAAAATTTTGAAATTTTTTTAATAAAAAAATTTTAACTTATAAGTTATGATTTACGAAACACTTCAACAACTTATAAGTAATATTATCCAAACACATAAATAACTTATAAGTTACGATTTTCATATCACTTATATGACACTTTTCAACTTTAAGTCATAAGTTACATTTTTTAAGAAACCCCAAATGAACTCTTTCTCGTCTCACTTATTCTGGTGCATGTGCACCATGTAAGGCTGCACTGTTTATGTATTATTAAGTATAATAATTTAAAACCCTTTCGATACACAGATATTATTTATATTTTATTAAATATAAATTTAATAAAATTCTAACATATATATTGAATATGAATAATAAATTTAATTGGATGAAATTGTACATTTAAAATTTTAAAATTATGATTAGTTATCTTTTTATTTTAATTTTATTTTAATTTGTTCAAATCGTATAATTTTTTTAACCCGAGGAATACTATAGTATATATTACTTTGTTTTAACCCAAGACCATTATACCGACCAAATTAAATTCAACTAATTATATGTATTTTTATTTTGTAGCCCGAATTATAATATAATTTTATTTTAGCCGTGATGAATAATGTATATTATATAGTTATATCTCGAGTTTATTATCCTTGGCTTTAAATTTTCTCTTTTTTATTTTATATTCGTGTATTAAAATTATAAAATTCATGTAATTTGTAATATGCATTTTAATTTTGTTTTTTTAAAAAATTATAACTTATAAGTTATAATTTACCAAACACCTTATTAACTTGTAAGTAAAATTATCCAAACACCTAAATAACTTATAAGTAGTAATGTACTTATCACTCTTTTTCACTTTAACTCTTTTTCACTTTAAGTCATAAGTTACTTTTTTTTTTAAGAAACCCCAAACGGGCCCAAACATAGGCCACAATCACAGAAGGTTTATTTATTTGATAATATCTTAAAGAATTCATATAAATTACATAATATAAATTTATTTATTTATTTATATTTATAATTGTTCGGTTAGACCCTATAACCGAAACCCAATCATTGAAATTGGTTCGGTTTTTTATTTTTCGATTTCGGTTTTGGATTATTTTTATTCGGCTCGAATTTTCTCGGTTTTTATCGATTTTCGGTTCAGTTTCGGTTTTGATTCGGTTTTTTGCTCAGCCCTAGTCGCAGTTGGTTGTTTTTGTATGGATACTAAATGTTACTCCCCCTGTCCCATTCATTTCTATACACTTTCCTTTTTGGATGTCCCTCTCATTTTTATACATTTCAAAAGTTACCAAAAATAGTGAAGTTTTATAATATAAAAAATAACTTCATCTACTACTTTATTCCACTACACTCACTTTATACATTATATATTGATTAGTCCACCCATCTTACCCACTTTTCTTACTTTTTATCACCAAATTACACTTTTTTTTAACCTCCGTGCCCAAGCCCCTAGGTATACTATTCGCCGGGACAGATGGAGTATAACACTTCTCTTTGCTACAGTAAACTACGTAATCTAAGTGTTGTTCTGAAAAGTTTTGATAAAATAATAACAAATATATAATTGAAATCTAATATTGAATAATTCACAGATATAATTGAATCAAATAAGTTTGATAATGCGGTTTCAAATTTTAAGTTATATATATAGGAGTGAGATCAAATACAACCTTTTTTAAGTTGCAACCCTACACACTTTTGTGGACCATTGGACTAAAAAGAATGGGTGGTGGTAATTAAGTTGATGAGGCCACACTTAGTTAAAAAAGGCGGTGGCATTTTTGTAAATAAGTTAAAAAGTTTGTCCTTTTCTCAATAATTTTAGATCTAATCACTCTACACTTTCTCGAAAAGAGGTCACTTTTTTTCATCTACTGCTTCTTCTTCTTTCCTTCTTTCAGTGTATACACATCTATTGTTCTTCTTTTCTTCTTTTCTACAACTAACTTATACATATATGAGATTTGCAGAGATGATTTTTGATGAGAATAACAGCGATTAAAGCACTTTTTCACGTACAAATTCACCACGAGAAACAACGAAGAACTCATTTGTGTATTCAGAAATTGAAATACCGGAGACTCTTTGTCATATGATTTTGATATTACAATGATAACTTTCATCGAATCTTGTATTGTTATGTGTTGTAACTTCTTGTTCATTTATTCAAAGAATAGAGATTTGAAGAGTTGATTATATGGTTCAAATTTGTATGTTTATTGGATATTTTTAGACTTGAAAAAATGTGTATGAAAGTTGTTTGATAAAATGTGTGAGAGATGATTATTAGATTTGTGACAATTTTTGACAGATTCAACATGATACATAATTACGATTCAACATAACAATGTGTTGAATCTAAGTTAGACATGTGNTTTGTAACTTGTTGATGGATTTATTCTAAGAATAAAGATTGAAGAGTTAATGATATGGTTCAAATCTGTATGTTTAGTAGATATTTTTTAGACTTGGAAATGTGTAGTGAAGGTGTTTGATAAAATGTGTGAGGGATGATTAATTAGATTTGTTATAATTTTTAACAAATTCAACATGATACATAGTTACGATTCAGCATGACAATGTGTTAAATCTAAGTTAGATATGTGTTGAACCTTGTATTGTTATAAGTTGTAACTTGTTGATGGATTTATTCAAAGAATAAAGATTTGAAGAGTTGATGATATGGTTCGAATCTGTATATCTAGTGGATATTGTTTAGACTTGAAAATTGTGTGCGGAAGTGTTTGATAAAATGTGTGAGAGATGAGCAATTAGATTTGTGATAATTTTTGACAGATTCAACATGATACAGAATTATGATTCAACATGACAATGTGTTGAATTTAGACATGTGTTGAACCTTGTATTTTTATAAGTTGTAACTTGTTGATGGATTTATTCAAAGAATAAAGATTTGAAGAGTTCATTATATGGTCCGAATCTGTATATTTAGCAGATATTGTTTACGCTTGGAAAAATGTGTAGTAAAGGTGTTTGATAAAATGTGTGATAGATGATTAATTAAATTTGTGATCTTTTTGACAGATTCAACATGATGCATAATTAAGATTCAATATGAAATGTATTGAATCTAAGTTAGACATGTGTTGAACCTTACAAGCTATATATATATATATATATATATATA
>PHNY01056961.1:1660-21433 GCA_003724115.2 Anethum foeniculum
AGAAAATAGAAACGATAACCTGTTTTATTTAAAAAGGGTAATTGATTTATATACTAATTAAGTAAAGGCAATTAAGTAATAATATTGAAATTTTTAGGTAATGGTAATTAAGTAATTTCAGCAAGTACCGTACCGTACCGACCGACTACCAAACTTTTAATGTTTCGTCTATTATAATGTAGAACTAGTTTATATCTCGTGCCATGCACGGGTTGCTTTTAATAGATTAAATTAATTTCAAAAAGTTGTTATATTTATTAATAAATAGGTTCGATTTTTTTAAAAAAATATCTAAGAAGTTTAGGTTAAAAATGATAATTAATTAGTTATTATTAATTATTATATTATCTATTTATTATTTTATTGAATGAAATGATTGAAAATTGAAAAGAAAATTCAAAATTTCAATTTTTTGACTTTAATATAATAGTTATATGTTGAACCATACACGGATTACTTTTAATATTCCCTATTCAATGATTTGTATTGTAATATCTTATTGATTCTATTAATTAAAAGAGTTATAGATTATAAAATATATGTTTAAATTTGAATAATTATAAGTTTTTTAATTAGAATATAATTTTAAAATAATTAAATATGTTAAATTTGGTAGCAATTTTTTAAAAATAATTAGACCTATTGTAAAGGTATAAAATGAATAGGTAACGATTTTTTATATTTTATTATCGACCCAAAAATGTAGTTTATAGTATTTCTGAATGTGTATTTCTGAGCTGTATTTTAATGTGTAGTTTATGCACAGATTTTCTTTAATATTGTATTAATTTTTAAAATTAATTTGAATTAAATTTTTTGATACCATATCTTCAATTTTATTTGAACTGATAATGCATTTTAGTTGAAACGGATAATAGGTTGGTTACTAATAATTATAATATTGTTATTTTATTTTATTAAAATAGAATTGTCCATAACATATTGGGAAGTTAGATGATTGGTTAGAAAAAATAAAAAAGATAATGTGTTTTAGCTTAAAAAATGTAACTGGTTAGTTATTAATAACTATATTATTATTATTATTATTATTTGTTAAATAAATTTGCTCGTGATATTTTTGAAAAGGAAATATATTTTAGTTGATCGTTATATTTTTGAAAAAAAGAGATACTTCAGTGGCTGAAAAAGAGAGATATTTTAGTTGCCCGTGAGATAATTATATTATTATTCTATTTTATTAAATAGACTTTCCCGTGATATTTTTAGATAAAATAGATATTTTAGTTGTCCGTGATATTTTTGAAAAAGAAGATTTTTAAGTGCCCGTGATACTTTTGGGAAAAAAAGATGTTTTAGCTAGAAAATATAGAAAAGTCAACGTGTTCTGATTGTAAAAGGTAATTATTGTTTTTTTTAAAAAAGTTATTTAATTAGTTATTTAATTATTGATATTATTATTTTATTTTTTTAATTAAAATTATCCGAGTTATTTTCGTAAAAAGAGCAAGTTTTGTTATTTCAAATAGAAAAAATAATATGTTTTAGTAGAAAAAGGTAATTGGAAAAAAGAGGTGTTTTAGTTGGGGAAAATAGAAAAGGTAACCTGTTTTATTTTAAAAAATGTAATTGATTTATATACTAATTAAGTAAGGATAATTAAATAAAAATATTGAAATTATTAAGTAAGGATAATTAAGTAAATTAAGTAAGGGTAATTAAGTAAATTTTTTGAAATTATTAAGGATAATTAAGTATTTTCAGCAAATACCGTACCGACCGACCGACCGAACGACCGACTACCAAACTTTTAATGTTTCGTCTATTATAATATAGAATAAAATATAGAATAGATAGATAGATAGATAATATTTATTTTATTTTATTAAATAGAGTTGTCCGTGATATTTTTGAAAAATGAGATTTTTAATTGGTAAAAATAAAAATGGTAATGTGTTTTAGTTGAAAAAGGTAATTAGTTTATATTAAATGTATTTTAGTTAGAAAATATTAAAAAATATTGTGTTTGAGCTGAAAAAGGTAAGTGGTTAATTGTTTGTAATTATATTTTTATTTTATTAATTAGAATTGCCCATGTTATTTTCGTAAAAAGAGCAAGTTTTGTTATTTAAAATAGAAAATGTAATATATTTTGGCAAAAAACGTTAATTGATTAGTTATTAGCAATTTTAATATTTTATTAAATATAATTGTTAGTAATATTTTTAGAAAAAGAGTTGTTTTAGTTGGGGAAAATAAAAAAGGAACATGTTTTACTTAAAAAATGTAATTAATTTATATACTAACTAAGGAAGGGTAATTAAGTAAAAATAATGAAATTATTAAATAAGGGTAATTAAATAATTTCAAAAAGTACCAAACAACCGCCCGACTGCCAAACTTTCAATGTTTCGTCTATTATAATATAATATAGATAGATAAATAGATATGAGTATTTGAAAGTGTGGTATTTCACTGATTTACGCTCTATTAAATTAGAAAAAATTAATATCATGTGAGTATTTAAAAATTATATATTATTGTGACCCATGCCTAATTCAATAACAAGTATCATCTGTAATATTACATAGGAAATAAAGTTCTTACATGAGAATTTTGATTAACAAGTTTACTAAAGTTTACTAAGCTGTGCTTCGCAGCGGTCTTTTAATATTTTTTCTATAATATTTTATTTAAAATAAAATAAAAATATATATTTTTTAAAATATTACTCGTTATTCTCAAATCTAATATCAAAAAATATACAATGTATTAGTTACTAATCAAATTTATAATATTATAAAATTAAATTGAAATATTTTTCAAGATTGATTTAACTTATATCATCTTATGATTATTTTGCTTTATAATTCGAAACATTTATAACTACTATTTTACTTTATATAATTATTACTTACTCTATAAATTAAAAGTTACAACAAAATTTTTTTTTATTGTCTAAAGTTTAGGTAAGTGTGAAAAATATTAAGATGATAAATTTAACTTAGAAAGAATGTTTATTAAAATGTTAATTTGACTTTAAGAAAAATTTTAGGACTTGAAATTTTGAACATATTAAAATGATAACTTTAACTTGAAGAGAAAATTTAAGATATTACTAATATGATAATGACAAGAGAATTTTAATACTTGAAACTTATGAGAATATTAAGATGGTAACTATTAATATCACAATTTTATTTGAACAGAATTTTTAGGAGAAAGTATTGGATAACATAAGATAATTAAGATTTTCTATATTTATTAATTTAAAATTTAAGAAAAGTAGATCGAGATGATTTTAGAGGCGCCACCTCACCCTCCTCTTCTTTATATTGATTGATTGATTTATTGATTTAAGAGAAAGTTTTGGGAAACGTTAGATAATTAAGATTTTTTAATTTATTAATTTAAAATTTTAAGAAAATTATGAAATAGATCGAGATGATTTGAGAGACGCCACCGTTGCCTTCTCCTTTATACTGATGATTGATTGATTGATTAATTAATGATTTATTGATGATTGATTAATCCTTTATATAAGTATATATTTATTTTTCTGAAAATCAATTTTTTCGATAAATAAACACCCATAACGACTTATATTGGTCATTATTATTTTTTAAAACATAGATAAATTGAACTTGGTCTATTTTTAATCATTAAACTTAAATTAGATAAAATTTATAAACAAAGTTATTTTTAATTTGGGTTATCCTAACACGGTTGTTCCATAAATATCTCATTAAATTCGTCACACAAAAAAACCCAGTGTTACATTACAATCATCATCATATTCATATATACAAGAAAATCAAAGAGCTTGCTGATCTTGGAAAATATACACACACATACATACATATGATGCTACGCCATGATGGGGATGCTCCTTCTCGGTGAGTGATACAATATCTTGTGTGTATATATATTTGGATTAGTGTTCATCAATTTAATTATGTTTCTGTAATTGCTTTAGTGTATATTGCATTTCTTGGCTTTACTTGTATAATTTGGTTTTAAAGATTTGATCTTTTTTATAATGGTGATCAAGAATCTGTGAAATTAGTGATCTTTGCATAGTCTTTAGTAATGACTAATGAGCTTTCTGGTGTTTTTTAAAGTAGCCCTTTATGATTATTAATAAACCCAACTTTTAAAAAATGTTACCCCTGAAGCATCACCACAATAAGAAATTTAGAATCTATATAAATTATCTTGCAGAAATTTTGATACTGAGTTTTTCGTTTGATTAGGCGAGAAGGTCATGAATACTTTTATTTCTGCTGGACAATGTGATCGTATTTGCATAGCAAGATTGTTTTTCTCCACTTGTACAGTGATTTTACTTAAAACCTTACTTATAAATTTATTTTGCTAGCATGTATTCTTTTTTATATATCAGAAAATGGAAAGAAATTGTTGATCCTATTCTGTTTCTAGTGTTTTTTTTTTTTAAAATTTTTTTACTTATATTTACCAGGTTTGAATTGTTAAATATGGTGAAGAAGCACTCGGTCTTATTACGAAAAGATATAGTTGATGAGCAAGACGTTTCTGATGTTGAAAAGAATGATGGATTTTGGCATGATGTCATGGAACTTTATTTTGTGACTGGTCAAGAGGCAAGGAGACGGCTGGATGACGATCTCATATTCTTTGTTAAGAATACGGTATTTTAAATTTTTTTATATGGTTTTATACTTTTATTCTTTTGGTGATTAATAGTATTGTTTTTTCCTGTGCCAATCAATGGTTTGTGTAATAAATCTTGATTGCAGAGCATGGATGGGTTTGAATTCATTGAAAGCGCAGAGGACGACTCCCCTTACTTTGTGCGTAGGTGGGCACCTCAGGTAAAATCTATTAGTCTGAAACATTTAAAATTTTGCTCTGGCCCCTTTATGATCCTTGTTAAATGTTCCAATTGAGTGTTTGTTTAAGTTGCTCCTTTCTTCTCAAGTTTTGGTGAACCTTGAAGTACTTGGTGATGATTCTTAGTTTGTGACTTCATCTTAAATATGTTTTTAAAATTTCTGCATATTGCGTAGAAAGTCGGTTTTTCTCCTAGAAACTTCTCGTTACAGATGATTGACAAATGTTCGTCCATAGAAAGTGTATACTTGTAGAGAATTGTTAGTAGAAACATATTAAACTGAAGTTACTCCCATCATGAAGTTTTAACATTGGCATAGCGTTATTTCTTACTTAAGTGGAGCATAGTTGTTTGCATCTGCAATTTTTTCATGTAGTTGCTAGTGCTCCATTTTTTATAATAAATAGCTGACATGGCTCTATCATTTTCGATAACAATTTTTGTATTTTTCTTTTACTTATTGACTTGTTAGGTTTGCTTATGGACTTCAATCTATGTCCTTAAAAACATGGACTATGATCTTTATTTTGTTGAATTGGTCTTTTGTTCTATGATGTTGTTTCCAGTTGAATAATTTAGTGGAGAAGAATGCAGTGAATGTGGATTGGAGATGCTCATATTACTTGAACCTCATTGCACATTCTTCATTTAGTGCAACAGTGTTAATTTGCAGGTACCTTTTTCTTCTGTACCCTTTTATATCTGAAACTTGTTGTTGCCCCTTAATTATGTAAAATTTTCTTCTTTTCATGTGGTCATGAGCGAATTTTGTTCCTTAGGATTGATATGTACATGTACGTGCCTATACTCTGACCTCGGATGGGGAAAAAATCTAGGTTCTGTTTTTTAAGGAGGAGTTTGGTATTTTGAGTACAGTTGAGTAGCTGCCTGCTAAATTAATTCAAGACAACTTTTTTGACTAGTTTGTCATGAATTCTTGATTAATCGCCTATTGAACTTATTTTCTCATTCTAGGTTAAAGTTGACTTGTACTTCATCACATTTTTATACTGTATTTAGTCATGCCTGCATCCCCAAGCAGGTGTTCGCTTTTGCCAGCAAGTTCAACTAGTATAGTTTTGAAGCTTGACATGATCGGTTCTTTATATGAAAACATCTTTAAAGGTTTACTTAACTTTTAGAGTTCCCACTTAAAAGGGGCATCTCTTAATTTTGGAAGTGTGCGATGCAGGACAATAGCGGAGCGTAAAGATAAACAGACTACTTGGGTGATTAAATTGCAACTCATTTACTATCCCAAGCTTAACTCTCCTAATTAATAACGATTACATATGTACACGTAATAAAACCCTACAAAGCTATATCCCAAAACAACCGGGCTAATCATAAGGCCCAACAGAAATAGAAGTACAATAATATGGATAAAACCAATCCAATAATATGTCTATAAACAAAGTTACTAGAGTGATCCTCATCTGATCCCCATCAGTATGTCATATATTACTATTCAATGCCTGTTGATTATTACGCAGACAGAAGTTACATACAGAGTTTTGATATAAATTGTAGTGATGCACCAGCTCTATAGTTTAGAGCAGTTAATAACTTCTCTATCCATACAACATGACCTGCAAATAAAATTTAATGACATGTTCTTGCTTTTCTTAAATATACTTAACTCGTAGTACGATGTTGTGAGACTGCCACAGCAGCTGATTAAACCAAAACGATTGGGAAGCGTAGATGACTGGGTTGCTTGGTCTTATGTGCGCACACTATCGAGCAATTAAATTATTATTAATTTGCAGCCTTGTGCTGCTATTAAGGCTTTGGAAGCTTTAGGAGTTGCATGACTTGCAATGCGAACTAAAGGGGTGAAATATAATTTCAAGCCCTCTGGGTTTATGTTTATCAAGGAGAAAGAGAGTGAGGAAAGAATAAAACTGAACTAATAACTAAAAAAACTGCATTGTGTAATTTATCTTTTGCTTTAAACTAAATACAAGTTGTTAGATTTAATAATTATATCCACTTACTTTAACCGGGATCTTTGCTTTCAGTCAGCAGGCTCTTCACAATTATCAAAGTGGTGAAACAACATCGGTTTCTCCCATATGTAAGGTATCAATATACTAAAAGTTTTTTGATGGCACTTTATTAATGAATGAATATATGTCCGCAGGGGGGGGGGGTTATAATTCATGAATATTTTTTGATTGGAAGATGCACATTACCGTTCTTAATCATGTGTATCAAGCAATGTAGTAGCTGATTTCGTGGGATTAGCATAATTAGAACATCTTTAGATTGGAAAATGCAGGTTACCATGCTTAAATCAAGTGTATGAAATGATGTAGTTGCTGAATTCACGCATTTACTTGATTATCTAAGTTTATGGACAAGTTACTTCAAGAATTGATGTTTAAGTTGTTTTATGTAAAATTGTGACACCATTATGACATTTTTGGAAGGCAATACTGCTTGTAGCCCAATATATATCTACGTAAAAAGGGTCTTGGGAGAAGGGGGACCCACAGATAAGATGCAATATTAAGATTACAAACTATACAAGTGCCTCCCTGCAAGATCTACATTGGGATTTTACACCAGATTCTTCTGAAAGATATTTCATAAAATATGAATGGACCCAGTTGACTTGGAGGATGGCTCGTCGTTCCACTGGCCACCCAAAAAAGGATAGACATAGTGCAGTCATGCCACAATATCTGATGCCGGAGAAAATTGAATAATAACACATTTTATTATCTCAAAATGAACTTTGTGAATTTTATGAAATTAGAAACGAGGTATGATTTTTATTTTATCAAACTAATGGTTACTGTGGCATCAGTTTGCCAGGATGCAATTGAGGCCTATTGAAACGAACTCATGTAAAATTACAGCATATGAGTTTTTTCTACTGATACTAATAAGAATATTAGTATCATAATTACCAATAAAGTAAAGTCAGTGGAGTCTATTCGAGTCGATGCAAGCCAAGGGCAGAGAAATGTCAATACTGAATGTGTGCTAGTATCTCAATAATGTTTATTAAATGAAAGTGATACCACCATCCGTCTCTCTCTATTTATAGAACCATCTCTCTCTCAGTTGAGGCAATGCTTGTGTGCTTATAATTTGTTAAATTAAGATGCTATTATTTCACCTGAATCCTGATGGGCTTAGTGTACATAAGTGATTTAGTAAGATTTATTTTGTGTACATAAGAAAGATTACTTCATTTATTGTGCCTGTTCACTTGCGTTAGTTTATCGTATGCAAGTAAAGATATTGGTACGGCTTTGTGCGCAGGTTGTGAAAACTGTTTATGCATCTCCAGACCGTGTAAATTTCCACGTGGACTCAAGAAAGGCTAGTATTAATTCGTTGGCGACACTATTATTCTCAGATTTTTTTTTCATCTTTCTTGTCATCCATAACTTCACAAATCTGGTACTGATCCTGCTGTTTATACAGGAAGTAGAGACAACTCCTGCCTATCCAGATATATGTTTTGCAGTTGATGATTTTGATTCGACTTTTGATGCGATGGTAACTCTAGTACCTATTATTTTTTTCTGTCGTGAGTTCAGCAGAAACTGGTAACTCTTTCCTGGTGCTTTGTTTGCATTTTTTTTGAGGTCTTCAAGACCAAGTCTTCTACAAATGGAGTGTGACAACAAACTCACATAGAATAACAAAGCTAGAGAGATTAAAGTATAACCAAACAAACATATTAAATCAGAGCAACGAGTACTACCTAATTCCCAGATTAATGGATTTACCACACTGCCACCGCCATCACCAACACCACACCGTTTTCACTACCACAATCTCAAGCATACTACTACCAACACTATATACTGCCACTACCACGCACCGCCAACAAAATCGAATCAACATCACCAAAATTTAAACTACCATCGCACGATCACCACCACGTACATCACCGGAATCTCTAAAATCAAAGCAGAATCACCAAAATTTTAATCCAAATCACTAGAAATTTAATCGAAAATGACGAAAATTTTTCGGATCCAAGTTATAAATAGCGTTTAAAAGTGCAAGTGTAGAGTGTGTATACTCTAGTTTTTGTTCCCATTTCCCAACCTACGCCATTTTTCTCGTTCATTCCGAAACTACCATATTTTGGGACCCAATAGCTATATAATACATACGTATTGCATGTCCAAAACAGTCTCCGGCTACAATTTTTTGTAGTCTAATACAATATTTTTCTTTCAAAAACAAATACAGTATATTTTAATTTATTTCCTATAAAAATAAAATGCTACGAGACATCTAATTACTTGTTTATAATTTATGTCATGTATGTATATAAAGTTTAGCTGATTATAGGTTCGTTGTTTTAGTATTTATTTTAACTTTTAATTGAGTAATCTTGTCTGTCCTCATTAAAAATGGCTAATTTAGGTTTTCAAAATTTGTTTGACCCAATTATGATCAACTATTAGGTTTATTTTTTATGACAAAATAATAAATCTTTTATTCAATTTTCGTTGAATTTTATTTGAGTCCCATTTTCTAATCTTTCATTCCTAAAGTTTCTATTTACATTCTATATATGATAAATTAGGTGTTAATTTAGGTCATTATTTCTAATTTACTTAAAAATCAATACACATTTTAGTACTAAAAATTGTTTTTAATTGAATATAATCGAACATAATATATAATTTTACTTGTGGATTATACAAATATGATTGTCTGTATAACAAATTTTATAAATAAATAATGTAAATAAATTTTTGTTACATCTTAAATATTTTATTTATTTACAAACTAAATTTTTTGAAGGAATTAATAAATAAGTAACGGTAGACATTCGCTGCACGCTGCAGAGAGTTAGGTATTTTGTTGTGTTGGTAGTTAATACAGCGCGTGCTGTACTGTGTTTGTTCAGGTAGGTTCCCTAAACAGTAGAACAGGGTAGTCCGGGAACGATGAAGAGAAATAGGGTAAACTCGGAAAAGGAAACAAAAAGGAGGGTATACAGGAAAAGAAGTCGATCAAAAAACGTGTGTGCGGTGGCAAGTTGGAGAAGGTGGTGTAAATCGGTGATAGTGTGCGATGATAGATCGGAGAAGAAAGAAGTAAATCGGGGATGTAGCATATTGCACAAGGATTAGATCAGAGAAAATTGAGCAGCAGTGGTGGGGTGCGGAGGTAGGAGGAGATAGGCGGAGAAATTTCAGATTATATTTGGCAGTGGTGATACTGTCGGGAAGTGGAGGTTCCTGATCTGAGTTTTCAAGTACTTTTTGGTATTTTATGAGTTTATAAGTTGAATTACACTAATATAAGGATAGAAATGATCGACATGGGGCTGTTTTAGCGGGGAAATAGACTAAGAACAGAGATTTAGAGATAGAAACAGATAGAATCAGATGAGAAATGTAGAGATTGAGAGAGAATTTAGTTAGAAACTTGTAGAGAAAGATAGAGTTTTTAGTGAGAGAAACCCTAGAGGGAAGGGAGAGAGAAGTTGGTGGAACGAAGTTCCCTTTTCATAAATTTATAATGCATAAACTAAAATAAAAGACTTCTACACCTATTTATAGAACTCTATACTTGTAACTAACTCTTGAATGTCCTGAATCGGCAAACTACCCTTACAAGTCTCTAATACTACTAGACTAAGTATTGCTAAGACATAGATGCTGATATATACATACATGTGTATATGTATATAATTAATTTGTATGATTTAGATTAAAAGAAATGGAGGGCCGAGGTTTAGTCTCGGTTCTTATTTTTGAAGATGGTTTCTCATTTGAGAACCTGCTTGTACATATAGATGAGGTGCAACTTATTTGCTTGTTGCAATGTGGCATTTCTGTTGATAGTTTCATTTTGCAGGTGCTAACTGATGCAGACCACTGTTTCTGTGTTCTTCTAAATGCACACGGTGGAGCAGCTTTTCCTAGTGAAACGATATCACAAGAGTGTAGTTCTAGTGACAATTTTTTAGCAAATTCCAGAATTGATCCAGAAAAAATAAACCATACAAAGGTTTGACATGTCCCTCTGTATACTTATCGTGTTGTGTACTTTCATATTATTGTTTCATAATTGTCGAACACATATATAACACAAATTCATTTCTTGTACCTTAGTACTCAAAATAACCGCAATATGGACGTGTCGTGTTCATCTCATTTTCCTCTCAAAGTGAGATGAAAATTTTGCTCGTAATTTGTCTAAGCCCAGATGAAAATTTCATAGACAAACTAAAAGGATAACAGATCTATGCGGATACAAATCCTAAAAAAAAGAGTATCATTGTCAAACATTGTAAATCAAGATTTGAAGATTGGAGAGGCCATTTTAGTAGATTGGAGCTTTAGTATAACATCCCACATCGTTTAGAATAAGAGTATTTGGGGCCTTCAGAGCATCTCCAATAGAGACACCCTTGAGGGGTGCAAATTTATCCAACACATCATAAATAATGATTTTTTTTTTTATTTTAACTTTCATCCATGTCATATTTGGCACCCTTTAAGTCCATTAGTTGACACCCTCATTTAAGTTTGCCTAGATGGTCCCCAAATAAATAATAGAAATGCTATATATAATATAATAGGTATGTGTAAAATATACTTTTGGTACAAGCATTTTGGTTCTTTCCACTTAGAGAGGGGTGCCAAGAGGATGCCAAAACTTGGCAACTTCGCTTGGCACCCTTTTATCTCCAATAATGAAGCACCGAAGAGTGCCATGCCACATAGGATTTGGCACCCTTCTTGGCACCCCTATTAGAGATGCTCTTATAAAGACAAGTTTACAACTAATGCACACCAAATTGCTAGCTTGTTTTGGACTGATTTGTGGTGGTTATTGGGTCCTGTATCCATTCGGTCGTGAGTTTTTAATCTTTTAAGAGCAAATAAGTTTGTTTGTTTCTAAATCAAAATCTTTCTTATTTTCAAAAATTAGTCACCAAATTTTGCTAAACAGAATTATTATTAAAAAAATATTTTTTTCACATTTTATATTAAATGCTTTTAAATAAAATCTTTCTTTTAAAATTTATAGAAAAATATAAATTTTATTTTAAAAGCAATCAAATTTTTTAATTTTAAAATGAAAAATATTTTTTGGAAAATTTATAACAAAATGATTAAGAAATAAAAAAAGACATATTTTTTAAAATTTAAATACAAAATCTTAGTGCTTCTTTTAAAATTTATAAAAATATTCAAATTTTAAAAAAATATTAACACTTTTTTATTTTAAATCACAATCATTTCCTTTAAAATTATAAAAAATTCAATAAAAATGCTGAATAAATTATGAAAAGAACTAAAAAATTTCATTGAAGTTTAAGAAAAATGAGAAGTATATTTTTTAATCTAAAAATAAAAATTAAATAGAAAATTGAAACTCAAACAATAAAGATTGTGTATGCTAAAGAACAGAATAAGCATTCTGCAAATCAACAATTATATATACAAAGAATTCCGGAACGATAAAAATGTGGGTTAGTAAGTAACTAGATTAGTTTATATGGACTTCACGTGATCCAGCTGTAAATGACGTTAATGACAAAATAATATTCACAAGTCAACGAACCATGACTAACAGTCAACTATCTTGACTAACGGTGCTGTCATTACTCTCAACTAGAGTGGTGCAAATGAGACCTGATAACTAAAATGAGTTTTTTGATATGTGGCCTTTAGTTTAGTGACTAAATCTCAAAGTGTATAATTACATTTAATAGATTCATCTCTTTCAAGTATTTTTTGGGCCGTGTCACCCGAAGTGCAAACAATGTTACGACGAACGCGAGATGTTTAAGAGAATCCCAACCAGTTCGTAGGTAGCGGAGCAGGGTTGCTTCTGAACCCAAGCATGACACTATATCTGTCTGTGTACTTCATATTAAAATGTTTTAAACAAAAGCACCAAAATTTTAATTTCTTTTTGTATATACAATTTTTTTTTTGATAAATCTTTTTGTGTACGAAATTGTGGGGTCTAGTAATGCAATACCTCTATTTGAGGGTTAAGGGGGTTGAGTTTGTTTACGCCTGGGCATGTTGAGTTTCTAACATTTATAATCCAAAACTGAGCTCTAATGAGTTTAATTAGCTCTTGCTTTACTCGCCAAAATCACTACCCCGGAAACAGGAGTTACTTGCCTACTATAACTGTATAATAGTGCATCTGGTTCCGGCCCAGATGGTGCCAAAATTTTTGATGTCATATACTTAGGTTATCATTCGAGGTAAGATTTACATGCTGCCATTGGTGTTACTAGGCTTAGTTTGTGATTGTGACTATGTTACATATTATTTAGAACTTCGGAATTTATAGTTTTAAGGATCTTAAGTGGGTAATGCTTTTTTCTTTAATTACAATTCACACAAGACATGGTACATTAAGTAGATGTTTTTGTTAATTTTCTTGTAATATGTACATGGGACTCTCCCCCTCCCCATCTTATTTTTTGATGGTTTTGGTGTTGGTTCATGGGAATTTCTAGGTTGTTCTAAAAGGTGTTGCTAGTTTTTATTTGCAGGTTACACTTTTCTCTGGATTTGTCAGCTATCAAACTGTCCGAGAAGCAAGTGGTGGTATTAAACATTTTTTAATTATTTTTTTCTTTCATTAAACTTTTGAAGTGGAACTGTGGAAAAATTTAGCAACTTAACAATCTTAAATTTGAATGACATTAAATTTTCATGTCCAAGTCCAAAAATGCTAATATGGGCAACTACTGATACCAGATTTTAACAGACCTTAGTTTCTGCTTTCTCAACTATATTTTTATAGCCTTGCCACTTTGATATCTGAAGTGAGATTGTCCCATTTCGCTTACAATCAGAACTCAGAAACTTCAAGTCATCAATATAGCTTTGCAAAAGGAGCCAAAGTAGAAGTAAATTGAGCTTTGGAAATAGTTGATATCACATGCACTCTTCAAAATTTGAGCTGGTAATAAATGCGTTGCACGATTGCATCTTAAAATATGAATAATAAGTTCTAGTTTGTGGGTATCTAATTATGCTCTAAAGAGTGTGGAAGTTCATGGTTCATCCTAAGATTTCTAGTGTTCCTTTAATAAACTTTAAGATAATATCAGCGATTCAATTTATCTCTTTTAAATCGTACTTCATAAATGTTACAAAGAGCACAAATCGTTCTGGTAAGGGTACATGTAACATTATCTCCCATTTTAAATGCACCAACGGAGTAAACCAGTTTAAGAGATTTTGAATATTTAACCAGTTGACTCGACACTCGAGCTTTTTCCACTTGATGACCTACTGGCTATTTGATGCAAACATTAGTGATAATTAGCTGTATTACCCAAGTTGAATATGATATTTAATACATGATTGCTGAAATAAAGGAACTCCAATTACTTAGGGTAACCTTATCTTATATACTCCCTCCGTTTCCAAATACTTCTCCACTTTTAAAAGAAAATTTTTGTTTCAATTTAGTTGTCCACTTCAACTTTCAATACAAATTTCTATTTCCAAAATTAACTCTACTTCACATATCTCCTATTTATATTTCCAAGATCAATCTTACTCCACATATTTTAGTCAACTAATACAATTAATTCAACAACATCCACTTTTCTTAATATGTGTGATTTTTTAAAAGGGGACATGTATTTTGAAACGGAGGGAGTATTTGTTAGTCGTCTTTGCTAGAAGTTGAGAGCATAATGATAAAAGACATTCAGTTATAGCTTATGTTTCTGAATTAAAATCACCTTATTCTGTGATGTATATGGATCGATTACCTGCTTCGACCTATATTTAGAGTCTAAATTCTAACCATGTCTATACAATCTTACAGCTGGTAAATCTGGATTTAGTAGTCTTTTGTCACTTGGTCATACTTCTGGCAAGACGTACAAGCTAGACATGAAAGGTCCTGGGGGACGCGGGGAAGTTGAAGTGGCTGTATCTAGTGTCTTAGGTACTTGTTTCTGCCTCCTACTCCAGTCGAGATGTGATGCTTAAAAGCTTCTTTTGCTTTGGTTTATATGTTTTCAGTCGCGCAAGTCTGAATCTGCGTGTAAAAATGACTAATGTAGCTTTTTCCCTAGATCAATCTCATCTTTCTGGCATGTATTTAGAATTAAGCCAAAGAAATGCACCCACAGATTTACACATGTACCCCATATGTTGAAGTCCTTTGCCTGACTAATGCAGTATTGGTGAACTTTGTTGATGGTGAGCCTTCTGTTAACCATATTTATTTAAAGAATCTTGGTTACACTTTCAGATGGAAGCATGTCGGGATTAAATACTTATTCATCAGTTAAATCGTCCAAGAAAAAATCCCGGATCAGCGAAACAGTACGCAAAGCAGCAACTGTTGCATCTGCGACTGCAAAGCATGTATATGCAGCTGGTGCAAGCCATAGTTCTGATAAGATGCATCCACTCAAGTGCTCTTTGATGTCCATATCTCTGCCCTGGGAGTGTATTGCTTATGACCTTTTATTTAAGGTGAGAATCAATGTGTTATAAGTGCAGAAATGATGTGGGTCACGTCGACTGGAGACTTAACTCAAAACTATGTCTGCTGACTCATCTCTTCCTGGTTTTCTTAGGGAGTTCCACAGGTTAACTTGCAAGCTTTGTAGGATCTTCAAGAAAATTGTACATACAATGTTCCAGCTGTTTTTTATAGAAGAGGAAGCGGGAAGTTTCATGCAGCACGGAGAAGGAAATTCTTACATTTTTATGGGAAAAACTGTGTTATTCAATTCCTTCAAAAATTGTAGGAAATAGAACAAAGATATTAGATATACCAGTGAGAAATGGTGGCAAAGGGTGTAATGGGTTGGTAAATATTAGCAAATAATGAAAAATGTCCCATATTATGTTATTTAGTTGGTGTAGAAAATTATTTACGGAAGCAATTTATGGCTAATGATATTATGTGATATGATCAAAAAACATATTATGGCCTTTATATAATTCTCATCCTAATTATTCTCCTTGTTAAAATACTAGTCATTTAAAAAAAGATTATTTTTGATCACATAATTAAAATCATTTTAAAATTTTGTATAAACGGCCAATGTGCTCTACGATTACAAAACATGACCAATTTGAGCTCAAGTTAAAGTCACTAGTACATAAGAAAAGGTGCAACTAAAACAAATGAAGCAGTAACACCAGCCACTACTGCACTTGAAAAGATACAATAGAAACTAATGAACAAAAACACTTGTACTTTGTAGCTTGATTGTTGTAATCAGCACCGACATGAAAGTTACAAGTCTTGCTAAGTAGTCCGAAGATCTTCAGGTTGGAGGGAGTCGAGAAGTTACGAGGGGATCAGGAACTGAATTATTGGAGCTGAGGAAGTTGGTCTCTCTTTCAGGACTGCTCCCTACAGTGCTATTAGGAGATCGAAACACTTTCTTTTGTAAGACATCCTGCTGGGGAAACTGCCAGACTATAGGGCTACTTTCCCGCCCCCAACCCATGAGATTAAGGACTGATGGAGTTCTGGGAATCACTTGCACTGTTATTGGAACTGTGCAAAACTTCACCAAGCGGTCCACCTGCAGAAGTCTCCCAATTTGCTTGTCTTTGGATTGCATTTTTTATGACTGCATTCATTTCAGAACCCATGCGAGCAGAGCCGAGATTGCTTGATAATTTTATAGGTGAACATGCAAGCTTTTCATTGGTGAGAGTTGAAGTTGATGAAATGAAATCTGCAGCAACTGCTGGTAATGATATGGAGAGTCTGGTCCTGTCTGATTGGGTATCAGTCTCATGCCACAGATTAGCTAGGGGCTCCGACTGGCATTTTGGCCAGTCGCCCATGAACTGTCCAAGAAAATGCTCTGATCTATATTTGTCTTTATCAAGCTCTGCAGAAGACCTATAGCTTTTGCCTTTAATCACCGAAGTAGCTTTCTGGAATGGGTTTAGCAATGAGTTGGAACTTAGAAGTCCAAAATCCATTGTAGGAGATTCTTGATATGGATTCTGTTTTATATTTAAAAATTGACTTCCATTTAAACCATTAACCGGACACTTCACGGGAAGCCCGGCCATCTCTTCGACTTTCTCATAATTGTATCCTTTATTAAGAAGTCTCCTGCTCAAAGGGTACTATTCAGGTCCAACAATTGAAAAGAGTAGCAAACAGAACTAGTAATATTCATGTAAAATTAGTGGAAGCAATTCCACGGAATTAAGATGAACACAAATGATTACGAATATATTGTTGAAATATAAGTTGCTTAGACCAGGGTTGTTACATGATACATATCTGACTGACGGTGTTGGACTTTTAAATTCGGCAACATGGGGAAATGTCCTATTTTGGGGACATTTTTGGACATGTACAGAGACACGAGAAACTTTATCAAGACTAATTTGGGAATACGGGACAATATTTTAACAGAAAATGCTTTGCAAATGGCAGGTACTAGTTTGTTCTCAAACTAATAATCTTGGATTTCAAATTTCAATACCCTCTTTAAATTAATATCGAGGGATCTTTTTCTATTTCTCCATTTTGCTTTCTGAATCCCAAAATTTACACGAAACAAGCGTTGTGTTCAAGGGGCTGACAGAAATACGAAGGCAGAAACCAAAGAGCCTGAGTAACGTAGGTTCAAATTGCATTGCTTGAATAGATGAAGCTAAGTCTAGAGTGTGAAAGAGAATCTACAAGCAAATACATGCAACAAAAATAACATTACAAGTAATGTATTTACCTTTTAGGGTCAGGAGATGTGGTGGGATTAGGTGTGCGATGCTGCAATTGGTTTCCCGAGAGACCAAAATTATTAAATGTACTGCTGGCTGGAACCACCATGGCAGCTGGTATGGAAGAAGAGACGGGCAGAAACTTTGCGGTGGTATTGGTGGTTTTAGAGTCGTTATGGCCAGTTTGACCTTCCACAGGCTTTCTTGAACGAGATCTTTTTGTATGTCGATCACAATATTTTCGATCAGCGACAGCTTCTCTTGAGCAGCGCCATTTCTTCCCATCCGTACGACGACATCTCCCTAGCTCAGGATCAGTGTTGTCAGGAAATCCAAGATGGAAAGTACCCCATTCCGCTGTTTGACAGACACAAATGCAAGCAATTAAATTATATACATGTATCAACTTGGCTACTTACCCTGTATAAGAATCAATGTTACGAATGCGTAAGTTCTATAACATGTGTTAGAAGTTAGTTTGGACTTTAATTATAACATTAAAAAAATCAGTAACCTGTTGGGTTTTCCACACTTGGATCAATGTTTTTATACAATTAAATTCAGTGAGAATAATCTCTTCATTATTTTGAACTATGAAGTTTAATTTAATTTGAAGTTGTTAATGCAATATAATCAGGTCTGTTTAAGTTACAATCTCGCATGCAGGTAGTTATCTATTTTAATGAAGGTAAACATGAATGAGTACATTAGTTTGACAATAAGAAGACAACAAAAGTTGATAAAGTGCAGAAAACCTGAGAGTTCCTCGATGTTCATTCATAATCATGTCTTAAATTGTTACATACACACTCAGTAGTTAACACAGAAGTAGTACATTCACACTTACTAAAAGGATTTTTTTTCATACAACCCTGGCAGAGCAGCAATACCCCAAACATACAAACAGGGAAATCATCAGAAAATGAGAAAAATCAGGAACCCCTTTCTTGATTTTATGGTGGGTAAGGTTGAGATATGCTAAGAGATGGTGATGGACAATACATCATGTCATAACAAAAAATAAGAGAAACATCTGAGAATCAACACATGGGTAGGTAGAAAACTGCTGCATATCAAGAACAAACTAGAGTATATGAGAGATAAAAATGTAAACTTACAAGGTCTCAGATTTGCTCCTGAAAAGCTGGAGAACCGAGCAGATTCCAAAGCTTTTTTTATGGGGTTGAGGAGGTTAGAAGGAACGGGATAATTTGCAGTTATGTACTTGTAAATTAAGGCCTGGTGTTCTAGCTCCATCCACTGTGATGGAGTAAATGGCCCCCTAACCCCTGTTGATATTCCATTCATATTTGCACCATACAAGCCTCCAGAGACAGAGCCTGAAATAAGTAGTTCTATAATATCAATTGGAACATAAGCCACTTCCAATGCTGATTGACATTAAATACAGTAACACAGAGTATAATATAAGGTACTAGTACTAATTAGCTCCATAAAACATGTCTAAAACATATACAGAAGAAACACTGAAAATACGATATAAAAGAATAAAAACCATAATCAGACTAAATCAATGATAAAAGGAGCGTCCTATGGTTTTTCGGCTAGTTCTTGTAATTCTTGTTTTCGTGATTTATTTTTCCTTTTCGTACTGCCCCAATCATCAACAATACAGATAGACTGTCAAAGCTTTATCCCTTTACAAGAAAATAGAAATTCAACAGTTCTTTTTTTTTTTAAAACTTTTGACAAGACCATCATATATATAGGGTCATTTGGTGAACCAATTTAGCTTACAAGCTCTACAAAGTACAAACTATATACAATTCACCAATTTGACACTATATTACCTACGCCATATCATATTATATAAACATATGGGTAAGGAACTATGGATTTGTGAAGAGTTTGTAGCCTGTATCTTGAAAAAAGGTGTGTATATAAGCACAAACACTTGTATTAATAAACATGAATAGGCATTCAAAATCACAGTGCTTAAAAACAGAACCCAAATAACTAACTAAGCTAAACAAATCTCTATAGTCCTTCACTAAAACATATTCAAATACTTAAAACCAATAGGTAAGTGCAAACACCCAGATACCCAGATCAAGAAACATAGTAAAGACATCAACTTTCTACCCACTGGGGAGAGAGAGAGAGAGAGAGAGTGAGAGAGATGGGAGAGAGAGGGAGAGGGAGAGGGAGAGGGAGGATGGGAAGAGAGTGGGAGAGAGAGAGAGAGATGGGAGAGAGAGAGAGGGAGGGAAGGGAGAGAGAGAGGGGGGGGGG
>PHNY01056961.1:21465-41055 GCA_003724115.2 Anethum foeniculum
CCACCAGAAAACAGAAAACCAGAATCAGATCTCTTCTTCAGCATATTGTCTTTTTTTAAGATTGAACAAATATCCTAGTATTGTTTCTTGGCTAGTAAATATCCTAGTATTGTTTCTTGGCTAGTAGTAGCACCTTAAGTCATGAATCTTGATAGTTGAGATTAGTACAACTTGTTGGTTGTCTCAAGATGTGAAGCAAATCTGTAGAAACAAACCAAACCCCAAAAAACCATTAGCCAAAACAACCCACCAACTTACAGACAATTCTTAACCCACATTAAATGTAGCATTGGGCCTGTGCTCTTGGTCCTCATACACTACACAACGCATACATACATACGTTAATGAGCAAACAAATTTGACAAAACCAAGCCAAAACAATACCTGATGCTAAAATAGGCCAGATTTTTTGAATGTATTATTTTGTTGCACATGTGTTTCGGATTCGAGTTACAGAATTAAAGTAAGAGGGTGTTCCATTAAGTTCATATATTTTTTCTTAGAAGTGTTTATCCTTCGTAAAAACGTATCAAAAAGAGTATTTATTTCTGTACGTTGGTACTCATGTAACTTCCTCAAGTAGGAGTATGTATTTGGAACATTTTACTCAAGATAAATTATATTTTCTCGGTAACCAGCTTAAACATTTTCACATATTAAAAATGAAAGCTGATCCACAATAGTAATTGATTATTGGTAACCAAGCACAAAGATTCAGCGGAAAATTATACAGTAGTGAATTGATGATTTCGAATATCGATTATCGGAAACGAGGATGAAAGTCATGCTTAGATATTTCATATGATACGCATCATGTAAATTATGAAAGTTAAATGTGCAAAGGTCATGGAATAAAGCTGGACTGAGCGCAGAACAGCAAGCAATTATCTAGAAGTTAGAAAATGATATTACTTGTTTAATATTTCTTCACCAGAACAAATACAAAAAGATGACATAGTAATAGTACTAGACTACTAGTGGTATACATAGAAAAGAGAGTCTTGCAGCTTGCAGGTGATGCAGTAGCCGCATTATACAGAAGAGAGCTGTACTGCATGAAGTGACTAGATGGGGGGCAGATTTTTCAAATCTATCCATGCTAGTAGTATCTATCTAGCCCCTGCTTCACTGTACCCCTATGGTAAAAATGTAAAATAGTATTGCATACTTGTTTTATGTTTTGTTTTCTTATATATTTCAAGATCCCGATCCTGAAAGATGATTGTTATAGCATACACTATCGTGCTTATTAAATCACTACTCCCTCCGTCCCGGTAAATTATATACATTTGGTTTGGGCACGGAGGTTAAGAAAAAGTGTAATTTAAGGAGAAAAAGTAAGAAAAGTGGGTAAAGTGGTGGGATCGGTTAATATTTTATATATAAAGTGGGTGTAGTGGAGGAAAGTAGTGGATGTAGTTGGATTTTTATATTATAAATCTTTATTACTTTTGGTAATTTTTGAAATGTATAGAAATGAATGGGACATCAAAAAAAGGAAAGTGTATAGAATTGAATGGGACATAGGGAGTATTAATTTTATTATGTGAATGCTATTACCGTTGTTGAAACAAATTTTTAGTACTTTTAACTAAATTTGGAGGTATATTGCTTGAACCATTATCTATTTTAAATCAACGAAAATAATCATGAACAAACGATTGTTAGCAACATAGCGTATAACAAAAAAAATTCACGACATGTATAAGATGAGCTTCATGTATGCATATCAAAAATTTTATTATACATATATCGCAAAAAAATTTCATGATACAGTATGCTCCAACAACCATATTTGTCTCGTGAGCCCCCTTAAATCAGAACCTTGGACCTTGGTTATATATCCGGTAGTCACTGCATTCAACCCCTGCATCCACAACAAGTCTGAGAGAATAAACAATTTAAAGCGCCTTGATCTTTCTTTATCAAATATGTGTATGTAGTTTGTTTATATAGACACAGATCCCTATACAAGAATGCATGGCTTATACCCAACATTTCTTGATGTTGTTCATTCTTTTTGTTTATTATTCCAAAGTCACCACATTTTATTTAGTCAAATATCATATGTAGTATGTATGTAGCTTGAAGTATTATTGTGTTTATTTTTCTCTTTCAGTTGGCTTGCCTTGAATCATAGGTGATTCTAGTAAAGAAAAACTACTGAGTAATGAAAAGAAAGATAAAGAGCATGAGTGAAACTATGAATAACAATAATATAAACAGTACTCCTAACTGGTTGGGATTTTCTCTCTCACCCAACATGAAAATGAAGGAGACTGAACTTAATGATCATCACTTCAATACAAGCTTCTATGCCTCTTCTGCCTCCTCATCTTATGCCGAAAATGGTGCTTTTCACTCTCCTTTGTCTGTCATGCCACTAAAATCAGATGGTTCTCTTTGTATTATGGAAGCACTCTCCAACTCACAAAGCTTGCAAGGTAATAAAAGAATGTTCTTTCTCATTTCAAATATTGATTATTCATATAGAACTTGTGTGTGTTGTGTGTGTATTCATTACAAATCTTGAAACTTTGAGAACTTGTTTGAAGGTGCAAGCCATGAGAGGGAGACCATGGCTCTTAGCTTAGACAGTATTTATTACCACCAAAATGTTGCAGACCAAGGAACTCAAAGGCAACAACAGCAGCAACATGAGATGCATTATTTTTCTGGGATGCCTTGCCATCAGATGTATCAGACTTCATCTATTCAAGATAATAGAGATTCCCAGAGTGGAGATTTTTTTTCTGGAATGTTTTCAGGCCAACAAATGAACACTGGGACAATGGTTCACAATGATGGTTCTGTTGTAGCTGCATCTGGTTCTATTGGGTCAATAGGTTGTGGAGATTTACAGTGTTTGAGCTTGTCTATTAGCCCTGGCTCTCAATCTAGTACCACCACAGCTCAAAGGGAAATCTCACCTACCGACTCACATTGTTTGGCCAAACAAACTAAAAAGAAAGGGTCAGCTAAAATGGGCACAAAACAACCTGCTCATAGGAAATCTATTGACACTTTTGGAAAAAGAACATCTCAATATAGAGGTGTTACAAGGTTAGTTCACTAGTTCAGACTATTCTTTTGTAATTTGTTTATCTTTTACTTACTGTTGGGTCTATTTCTTTAGTAAATCTTGTAAAATGTCATATTCTGCTTAGGCATAGATGGACTGGTAGATATGAAGCACATTTGTGGGATAATAGTTGCAAGAAAGAAGGCCAAACAAGGAAAGGCAGGCAAGGTAAGAAACTAAGAATACATTTAAAATGAAATATGCATGTTTCTCATTCTCAACTTGTTTAGACAAGTTTGGTTCATACTTTTGACTTCTACATTTGGCTCATTAATCTGACCATTTCTATTAATTATATCTTGTCATGCTTTTATATGATGGGGGAATATTTGCTTTACATATCCACTGGTGGTGCATATTTTCAGTGTATCTTGGTAAGTCATTCTTATTTGCAACCAAAGAACTAGGCTAAATTGTTAGTTTTTCATTTTTTAATCAGGCCATTGGAAATGTTTACTAATTTTTAGGGGGTTATGATATGGAAGAGAAAGCTGCAAGAGCTTATGATTGTGCAGCCTTGAAGTATTGGGGATCTCAAACCCATATCAACTTTCCAGTATGATTTAAATTGCTATATATGAGTTTATCATTCCCTAAACATATTAAGCTATACTGATTACTGAAGTGTAACATGTTTTCTTTTCAGTTGGAGAGCTACCAGCAACAACTTGAGGATATGAAAAGCATGAGCCGTCAGGAGTATATTGCGCATCTGAGAAGGTAGTTTTGATGACGAACTTTTTTTTTTGGATGCTTAGTTTAGAGGCATTTTAAGGTATTAATCGTCTGCTTTCTAATTTTTGTTTATAGGAAAAGCAGTGGATTTTCAAGGGGGGCTTCTATGTACAGAGGAGTAACAAGGTATTCAATGATTTATGGATGGGATCAAGTCATATGTATATGTTGCAGCATACCATACCGCAATTAGTGAGTGTGGTATAGTATGCTGCAACATACGTTTGTCAAGGACCCGGACCCTGACCCTTTATGAATTAGTGTTGTACATGATATAGTTGTAGTAGCATATGCATAAAAATATTTAACTATTTTCTTGTCAAAAACATTGTAACTAGGCATCATCAGCATGGAAGGTGGCAAGCTCGAATTGGCCGGGTTGCAGGAAACAAGGACCTCTACCTGGGGACGTTCAGTAAGTCCTGCCCTAAATACAAATTTACTTTGTTAAATTTATTTTTGTGCTTCTGATTACACAGTATCTAATGAGCAAAAATCAAACTAATAACATAAATGCATGGCATCGATCTTTTCTTGAATTTGAACTCTACTTAATTCGAGCACTTCAAGTTATTCCACCCAGTTCTTTGAGTTATGATATCGTACAATCATTGTTGGACTAATTTTCCTTCAAGAACAGCAACCAAAGAATTCTTTTTTATTCTTTTGTAAATTTAAATTATAAATGATTAGCCTTTCTGTACTATGGACTCGTTAGTTACAATGTCGATGAATCTTGATGGTTCAGGCACCCAAGAGGAAGCAGCTGAAGCTTATGACATTGCTGCAATTAAATTCCGCGGGGTAAGTGCTGTAACGAACTTTGACATAACAAGATATGACATCAAAAAAATCATGGCCAGCGACACAGTACTTGCTGGAGAGCAAGCTAGGCGCATTAGTGACTCAGAAACAACAATTCATCAGGGCATTGTCGAATACATAAACCCATCAGTAGCTTCAAGCCAAGGGAATTTTTTCCAAGTTGCTAATCATGAAAACACTAGTAGTTCAGATTGGAAAATGGCGATGCACCAGTCTTCACAACAGCATGAACAAAATGCTAATTGTCTGGAATCACTTGCTGAACAAAATATAAGTGTTGGACATGAGCAGCAACAGCAGCATTATAGGAATCTTTCTTTCTTACAGGAGTGGATTGGTATCGAATCTATGAATTCAACACAAGTGATGTTCGATAATTCATTGACATCAACAAAGATTGACAATAGTCATCATTTCTCAGATCCGTCCTCTCTGGTTACTAGTTTAAGTAGCTCAAGAGAAGCTAGCCCAGACAATTCCGGTGTCATCACAGCTTCAATGCTGTTTTGCTAATACAACTGCAAGTTCTTGGATCTCATCAGCTCAGCCAAGTCCCTCCCAATGACTCACTTGCCAGTTTTTGCTTCTTGTAAAAGTCCTTACTCCTTAAGACACAGGGTTCTTCTGTGTTTAAGTTGCATGTGAAGACTTGTTTATTTGCATGAACAACAGAAAAGTAAAAATAGTACTGTAGAATTATGGTGGTATATTATAAAAAAGGCCAGTGGAAGACATTAGGGGCCAATGCTATATGTTTTTGCTGTGACAATGTAACCATCTTTTTCAAACTGAAACACCTTTTGGCTCTGATGAAATTTAATTATTTACATCTTTGCTAAATGGAGGGAATGGTTTTAATGGAGGGATCATCATTACCTATGACTATGAATATTATTATGTGCATTCTAAATGATTGTATCTACTTTCTTTGCCATCTAAATCTCAAAGTACAAAACCAGCTAAATGACTCTCAATAATGTAAAAGGGTATTTTCTTGCTTTGACCACACTAACATTTTCCCAATTCATCACTCAAATCTGCATGACAAAATGATTGTAAATCTTTTGGATTAAGCTTTCTCTAAAGGCAAAAGACATTCTCTTGAATTATTCAAAAAAAAAAAAAGATGGTAAATATTCTCATACTCCAGCTTTATATTTGTCTAAAGATTAGATGGTCATGATTAGTTGCAACTTTTGTCTGCTATTTTATTTGTAAAGCCAAATTTTATGTCCAAAAAAGAAAATAGTATTCCACTAAATTATAAACTAAAAGTAATTCCATGTCCTGGTGTGCCACTGATGAGTTGATGAATTGATAATTAGTGGCCTTGATCAGATTAACTCACACGTGAGACACCTCTGTGGTGCACTTATATACTCCCTCTGTTTTTTAATATTTGACGCTTTGACTTTTGGCACACGTCTTTAGGTGCTTTGACCGGATAGCTAGAATTATTGTTTTTTAAATTTTTCTTTTCTGAATTAAAATATACAATTGAAATTTTAATTCAGAAAAAAAAATTTTAAAAATAATAATTTTAACTACCCGGTCAAAGCACCTAAAGATGTGTGTCAAAAGTCAAAAGCGTCAAATATTAAAAAACAGAGGGAGTAACATATTAGTTGTGAAATCTTGGAGATTAAGATAAAATACTTTAACTTAGCAGACAAGTAGGAAATTTGTGGCAGAAAAGATGAACTTAATCATTTAAAATGACTGTTTAATACAGCAATTAGCAGTATTAAGATGGGCTCCTGAGTGTAAGTGTCACTTAAAGTCACCTAAAATTGACATGCAGCTGGTATGAACCATATATTTAGTGGAATTTTAGATCATCGTATCTAATTGATGTTGTTCCCCCATAAACCTGGCTCCTAAGTGAGATTTTATTATTATTTATTCCAAATAATTAGGCTTTGCAAAAACGTATATGTTATAACAAATCTCGGAATAAGCGAGAATTGAACCCAAAATCCCGAAAGTTAAATCTTTATCACTTGAATTAACTCATCACTCTCAAGCGAGATTTTATTGATTATACTTGATTTAAGAGATGAGAAATGATTTTCAAGAACCCGAAAACCAATTTACCATTATATCAAATCATTATGTTTAAATTACTATACTATCATGTAGAATTGGTTCTCTGTTCTTGAAAATCAAATATGACCTCTTAAAATGTGCTCGTGACTAAAAAAATATTTAGGAGGGAACAAAATTGAAATGAAGAACCGAAAGGAGAAAAAGGAGGATCCACTTTGAGAAAAGAAAGGCACAATGAACAACTATCATATTTTTATGTTTTAAAGATAACAGTATATGGAGTTTAATGGTCAAAAGATTACAACACCTTTGGCCTTGCATTTGGCATTTATATAAATTCTGTCTCTGTGTGTGTGTGTTTGTTCGGTTTTAGTCAAACAAAACATGATTACACAATTGTCGTGGACAGGTAAGATTATGTGAAACAAAGTCTATGTTACAGAAGTGAAAAACATAGAAACTGAATCATTTGTGCACGAGTTGCAGTTGTATGCAACTGTTTCTGATTTTTGTCAAACAGATATGCAGGACCTTTAACATATTGTTTTTCCTTGACATGGTTATAAAGATTTTCTATTCGACTAATTTTTCAATAAGTCTTTATAAAATGTTATGCCGATTCGATTTCTAAAATCCGATTAATCGATAATACGAGCCATGCACCAGCAATAGTGACAGCAACAACAAAACATGTGAATAGAGCAGTCGTCACCTAAGAAGAGGTTAGTTATAATATCAAACTTACTTTCAAGAGTTCAGTTTTCCAGGCTAACGGTGAAATATTAGTATAAGATGTAACTTTATGCAACTTATTTTCAATTTTGTCAGTTTTAATATTGGAAGGATAGTCACCCTGGTTCAGATTAAACAGTGCTAGGTACTCCTGCAAGTTGTTGTTGGGCCGGATTTATAAAAGCCTGCTTTCTATTGTGTAATGACTGATTGTACAGCAAACTTCATGTCTGAAATAAGGCCTAGCAGATTGATCCTATACGGCTATACCCATGTGAACCAGCCCAATTGTTAGAGCTAGCCAGCTAGTTATGCTGAACTTTAGATAATTTTAGGATTAAATATCAAATTGGTCACCGAAGTAAAGTCTATATATCATTTTGTTCATTAATATTGGCTGGTATTACATTAATCACTAAAATCATATGAATATCAGATATATACCTTTATATATGTACTAAGAAAGTAAATATAATTTTTTATTACTGAGAAATTAAATATTATCTTTTGTTGAGTTCTACATTATTTTTTTTCAAACCTACTATAACCAAATAAAAAGTTGTTAATTCAAATTACTAATTAAATAGAATAATTAACGTAGCCACGCTCTCTGTCTCTCTCTAACAAATCTCTCATAAACCCTAGCCTCTACTAAAAAATTTTAAGGGGCTTTCATCGGTGATAAGTCCCAATTCCTTTATTTTTTAGTTTTCTTATTCAAGATCTTGTCTTTTTTAGTCAGTAAGTGTTACTCATTCTATACCAGACTTACAGGAGTGGTTTAATGTTGCTCCAAATATTACTTCATAAATGATTCGATTTAATGTAAGCAAGTACTTTTGTTTTTTTAAAAAAGTTGTTAATTCTAATAGTTTAGATAATATATTTAGTCTAATCAATTAAATAATTTTTTTCATTAAATTCTGTTATTTAATGAAAATTATAGGCATTTTTTTGAAGGGAGGAATTTATAGACCTTAAATTGTGTAAAATAAACTGAAAATTAATATATTTAACGTGGGACAGATTATTAAAGTATCAAACAGTTGAACTATCAGTCTTGTAAAAAGACAATGAAAGGCTTACACTCAAATACAAAGAATCAAACGTTTGCATGGTTGTTGACGACCAAAACATGTTAGATTTTGCAGTCTCGGATAAAAGATTTGACATATTCATCCCAATAATGTTAGTTACTACAGTTTTGCAATGTACTTGTCATGTAAAACCATTAAAAAAAGCAAACAAACATGGGTTGCACGAGTCGTGCAGACAAAATGTCTATTCTGCTGCAGCACAGACCTGCAGACAAAACTCTCATGGGAACGATATCTCATTTATTTGTAACTCTAACATGATAAATATTTCAATCATGCTACCTTCGTTTCGCATTAATTACTATTATTTCCTATTTCTCGCACTTATTTTAACGTTATACTCCCTCGCCAGGTTCTTTACGCTGGGGGATGGAGGGCTTGTCACATATTTTAAGACTTATAAAAAGTATAGTTCTATAAATTTTTTTGGAAGTTTTTTTTTCTGTATAAAAATATAATAGTTTAACTTTTATTCAGAATTTTTTTTTAAAAAAAATAAAGTATGGAGCTATGTTTTATAAGAGCCTTAAAATGCGTGTCGAGTGCACGTTCCCAACGTAAAGAATCTGATGGGACAGAGTGAGTAACAATTATTAGAGTATAACATTATTTCCGTTTGTTTGTCGGAAAATAAGTTGATTTAAATGTTATAAAATATTTAATATTTTTTAAACACGTGAATAAGGTTTCTGTTTGTCGAAAAATAAATTGATTTAAAAATTACTTTTTACATAATATATTTTCCGTTAATATTATCCTGCAGAAATTTAGTTTGGAAAATGTTTTTAGAACAACTCTCGGCATCTAGGTTGCAGTTCTCGAAAAAAGAAAATTCCGTAAAATATTTTTTAATTATCCTGTCATTATGAAAAATTTATAACAAACTGTGAGAAAATTTCCTTCATTTCGAAAAATACTTTCCCCTTCTGGAAACATTTTCCAGACATAAATTTTTCAATATTTTACAATCAAGTTATTTCCGCAAACAATGAGCATCAGACGACAAGAAAAATGACTATTACTAAGGATATGGACCATATGGTACATACAGCTTGTTGTATGGGCCATTTATCATGGGCCCTTTTCAATTAATTTGGCCATATACCCAACGGCAGGTCCATTTATCATAAAGCCTGTGTTGCGATTCCATAACACGATTTTATAATTTAATTTTCAAATTAGGGGTTGGTGTATCTAGTATTTAATGTAAATAAATGAGTGAATTTAAAAGACAACAGGTCATAAAAGTGAAATGAACTTCATTGAAGAGAGGTTCTAGCTACTCAACCATAATATCGGTGGACAAATAAAGATGATGACCACAACAAGTACATAAAGATACTCTCTTGTCAGATTCCAACACACAGCCTTGCATTGTAGCAAATCTATTTTTTACCTTGATCTTTTTAGTCAAATATTTCTGTGTACACAAACAAATGAATAGAATCACAGCATTTAACTGTCTCAATTTTTGATGTTATGTACATGCACATTTGATTAGGGTGTTCATGTGACATTATCTGAAATCCGACTCGATTTTACTACAAGAACGTCCACGACTTTGAATTTAAGGAAACTGACTCAATTTTACTACTAGAACTCTCCGGAAATGACATAATCACTTTGAGTTCAAGGAAAGAACCGCCTAGATGACATAATCAAAATCTGACGGAAACAAATTATTATTAGTATTTCGTTCCCTTAACCTTATACACTTTGATCAGATTTTTGTGAATGTAATTAAACGAAATCGATGAGTTAAGGGAGATAAACGCAACCTTAGACAAAACTGTCACCCTTATGAAGGAAAGAAGATGGTGATCACAAAGAATAGTGCTTGCACTGCTATTAGAATACTGCACACATCTGAAACAACTTTGTTTTCCTACGTCTGAACCAGAATCTCCTTCTTACAAAAGAATAGTCTAAAAAACAAATGAATCACTGAAATGTAGAATTGTAGAATTCCAATCATAGGTACGAAAGAAATCACAAGACTAGTAACTAACATCGACCTCTCATATAGCATCATTTACCTCCATTTCTGTGTGCACTGGATTTCAGTCATTCTATCACTAGTCCAACCAGAAGTTGCTGAAATCAGAATCAGCACTGTGAACAAGGAAGACAACTCCAGGCTACCCATGTTTACTCATCAACAAAGTTCAATTCCGTGTCTGATCTTCAATTCACTATCTACAAAAGCCAAAATAGCTTTCTTTACAATATAATTCCTGTGGAACCTGCTGATCTTCCTTTAACCAACCTGCTCGCCTATCAAATCAAGTCCCACCAGTAGAAATGACACCCCTTGAAAGAGTAAGAAATAGAAATGGATTCCCTGCGCGGACAAGAGGCTTCTGGCTGAAGCTGTCAAGAGAAGAAAAGCTAGGGCTAGCTCTTTCGTGTACATCCTGTTGTGTTTTACCTTCTTAGAAGCTATATGCTCCTTGATTTCCTTTTCGATATCTTCTCGCATTTCATCTAGATCTGGCAATGAGTTTCCCCTTAGAGGCTTTTGTTCTGGTTCTTTATCAATTAAGGAAATGAGATCACCTTCTGAGGAGCGTCCAGATTTCTTGGTAACAACCCATTCGTATGCACTTCCTAGTTGAAATAAACCAGATATCATGGCATTGAACTTGGTTACTGACATTGTGTTCTCGAATAGAAGGTAAGGGACAATAAAAGGAAATGACTTGGGGGCTGGGAGTATGTTTAGAAATGACATGGTTGCTGGTATATAGCAAACAACCCATGATGGAAGTGTAGCTTCCGGTATGAACATTGTCATTGGAAGAATTATGCAAAATAGGGTGAACGAGTAAAATGGAAGAATCAATTTTCTTAGAAGGAAGAAAAGGAATATCATATTGAATTTTTTCCATAAGCTAATCTGCTCAATCAAAAGTTACATTAATGTCAGGATGGATCGCTCCAATACCAAATAACTAGAACTTACACAAGCAAGTGAAGAGTTTTCTTAAAAAACTACATGCATATTAAGAAAGCGTTATAAAAGTTAAATACCTTTGATCGGATTATATCTGGCAAACAGAGACGAAACAACTGCATCGGACCAGAATGCCATCGGTGCTGTTGTTTCCTATAAGCCTCATAAGACTCCGGCAGTTCACATTGACACTGCAATTTGGATCACGTGAACCAAAAAATATATATTTTCAACACATGAATAGAGTTCCAAACAGACAGCACTGGTTGTACTACACATGTAGTATTGAAGGAAATTTACCTCCACATCGTTGAGGAAGATAAATTTCCATCCATGGAGATGCGCTCGGACAGCAATGTCCATGTCCTCAACTGTGGTCCTCTCCAACCACCCACCGGATTCTTCTAAGGCTTTGATCCTCCACACCCCAGCAGTTCCATTAAATCCGAAGAAATTGAGTAGAATTCCATTTACCTGTTGCTCCACCTCAAAATGAAATGCCAAATTAATGTTTTGGAGCCTCGTTAACAGGTTTTCATCCTTGTTCACAAAGGACCATCTTGTCTGAACCAACCCTAACTCTTCATTATCCTACAAAATCATAAAATCCACTAATTTCTGACTAAATACATTCAAATGCTGATACTATAAAAAGAGCATATAATTAAATTCTTGCCTCGTGTGTTTGCAGTGACAAAAAAATAGATTAATAGTCAAGTTAAACAAGATTCCAACCATTATAGTAACGATCAGTAGTTCCATGAATGAAGCAAGGAAGTGTTTATATTACCTTAAAATGTGGAACAGTCTTCTTAAGAAAATCAGCGGTAGGCTGAAAATCAGCATCGAAAATGGCAACGAACTCATAGTCTTTAACATAGCTACAATTCATCGCAGACTTGAGATTGCCAGCTTTATACCCTTCTCGAATCACCCTATGCCGATACAGAATGTTGGCACCCTCTTGCTGCCACTTATGAACCTCATCTTGGATTAACATTTGCGTAGTTGAATCATCTGAATCATCCAAAACTTGAATAAGCAATTTGGATTTTGGCCAATCCAAGTTGCACACCGCTCCTATAGACTGCTGATAAACCTAAAAACACAAACTTCCAAATCAAAACCAAACACACCTCCAACAACAAACAAGATACTAAATTTTAGATAAACAATAAACCAAATGCATACAAAACTCACCTCTTTTTCATTACACATGGGGATCTGAACAAGAACCATAGGAAAATACCCACTAGTACCATCACCGGCTTCAAGATCCTCTAACCCTTGTTTTAAAACTGGCTTAATCTTCTTAAATCTAATCCAAAAACAACCCAAACACAAAACTAACCTATCCAAACTCTGGATAAGGAAAAGTATAATACAAGAATTGGCAAGAAATTGAAGAGGGGGAGCAAGATAATCAACCCTAATCATAACCCAACTGGAATAAAGCATATCAAATGCATCTTTCAACCCTGATGGCCTTGTTAATTTATATAAAAAATCTAACTCAAGATCTGGTGAACCAAAGTTCCAACCTTTATAATAAGCAACTATCTCAAAACCTAATAACATAATAGATAACCAAAGAAACACTTTTATACATGTATAAAACCTTTTTTTCACAACTGGGCTTTCAGACTCATCGGAGTCAGTTTTTCCGGCGGCAACACGCCGGCGTACGGCGGATGAAAGACTGAACAATGCAGAGGCAATTGAAGTCAAACAACCAGCAGCTTTGTGGGCTTTAAGCAGAAGAACCCAAGTGAGCTGTTTGGCATTTTTATTCCGGCGAGATTTAGATTTTGGGTTGCCGGAATTCACATTTCCGGCGATCTCCGGCGAGAGAAAATCGTCGTCGGAAAGGGCTTCAAGCTCCACCATAGACCAGTTATTCGGGTTCTCCATCTTCACAACCACCGGCGTTCCTCTGTGAGATTCTTTAGCCCACCACTCAAACGACGGTGCCATTTTTGAATAATTTACCGACCCAGATGAGAAATCAGAGGAAATAATTCAAGATTTCGAGATGGGGTTGTAGAATGAGCGAAATGTGAAGGACCCAGATGATTAGATTTCACAGATATGATCTCATTTCTCGAGACTGGTGAAAAAAATAGCAGAGAAAATGGTGAAATATAGAGGCTTGTAGAGAGTGAAGTTTGTATGTATGTGTGTGTGTCTATATATATAAAATTATGTGTGTGTAATTATATAATGTTTTACAGAGGAATGGAGATGGAAGATAGAGTAAAGAAAAGCTTCATTCGGTTCTATTACAGCTAATGAAGATAGAAATAGAAGTACTTACAATGTTACACGCACACACAATTATATGTTTTTATCTTCTTTTATTATTCTTAAATCACGCTTTTCCAGATTTTGATACATTTGTGATTTGTAAAATTTCATATACTACCAGAGGCCTCTGTTATCTGGAACCAGAAATGAAGAAGTGTAAAATGCATAAAATATGTACACCCTAAAATGTTATGCTGGTTTCTAGAAGTAAATTAAATAAGATTTTTGTAATTATTTTTATTGTCATAATAAGGGAAATTTTATGTATTTTGAATGTAATAATGATATGAAAATGCGATGCATAAATGTTGGTCAGAGATGAAGTAGGGGAGCGGCACCTATGGAATGGGGTAATGACTAATGACCAAGTCTGCCTTCAGTAAAAACAACCATGCAGTGTTGTCAAGTACGTTATAGGAAAAATGGCAGGTACCCGAATTGGCTTTCAAAACAGTTTCTAAATGCTTACGTGTAATATATATATTTAGTAACTTTCTTATAATAATATGCGATCCTACATATATACATATGCGTACACGAATTAAAATACGCCAAGCATCATCATATATCATTCGGGAAAAGTTTTGATAACTAATTTGGAATCCCTAGCGTTACTAGTTATATATTGTATGCAACAATTAATTGCATACTTCAACTACTCCTGCATTGTATGGAAAAATGAACTAGATTTGTAATTTTGCATGTATAGATAATAGTATTGGGACAATAGTATTCGGACCCCCTTGACGAATTATTATGGCAAATATATTTTATCGTATTTTTTTATCAGGGATAATATTAAAATTAAATGATATCATTTTTTAAAAATATTTAAGACTTTTTGCTTTAAATATGAAGAATTTTTTTTAATTTTTTTATTTTTTTTGCAAATATATAATTTTTTGATTATTTTGTAAAAATATAATTTTACAACCAAATATAATACGATTTTGCAATCAGATGAAATCAAATACAAACTCAAATATAATTAAAACAATTAAATTATTTTCAGAATAACGTAAAAATAAGGTGCAAGAGACCTAAACTCAAGACAATATCTATCTTGTAATGATTCGTGAACTTGATAGTTTGGTTACAACCGTACTCTTACAAATATTTTTAAAAGATAGTAAAATTTTAAAAAAAAGTAATCTATTTTTTTCTTAAAATATTTACATTATCTGCAAGATTATTCCAACGGAGTACAGGCTAACAATTAGACTTTCATTAATTGGACCAACTTAATCAGTTGCACCGTGATTACTGGCAACAACAATTTCATCATCTTTGAATGACTTTTTGATTTCATTGCCGTATTAGAGGAATGCAGGTATGAATGTTGTTTGGAACTTGCCAAAAGGATGAAATTTCATATTAACCTTACTCTAATCATAATTACTTACCACAGTTAATTAAATTTTTATGTTTGTCTACAAATTGATTTAGTTTAAGCTTAATGATTGCACACTGTATAACCTTAATCACCTTGCAATTCATTAATTTTAAATTAATGATATGTTCCCGAGTTTTTTAACAATAAAAGAGAAAAAATATTTAATTTTCCTTATATTCCCAAATTTTTGAAGAAAAAAATAAAAATATATGAAAACCATTAAATCCATTTATTAATACAATTTATCCTTTTATCTAAATAGAGGATATGAGACCCCCATTTTTAAATTTTAAAATTCTTGCTAAAAATAAAGAGGAATCATATATTTTATCTCATAAGTTGTTTATTTTTGCTGGAAACTAAAACGATCTACATTTCTCCTCTAGACTTAGGTTATTTATGTGTGAAAATATTTTTCAAATATATGCATACACTAAGGAGAAGCACACACTTAGAAAATTTTAAATTTTATGTTTTATTTAACAAATACCAAAAAGGGGAAGATTGAAAAGACATCTTCGATTTATTATTTATTTTGGTATTTGTATAATTAAACATAAAATTTAAAACACGTAAATCCTCTCCATTAGGCATGTATTTAATTGATATAATCAAAAGTGGAAAGTCAACTCTAACAAAATATTTTCAAAAATGTTCTCAAAATATATTTATATTTTAAATATAAATATAAGAGATATTCCGCTTGCTGAATATATATTTTAAGGAATATTCTCTAATTCTCCAAGTAATGAAATCGAAAAAGAAATATCGTAATATGATCTTTCTTAGCCTCTATTTTTTCTTAGCAACATTAATAAGGTAACAAGTTTGAAAAATGAATATACAACTTATATTATAAAGGTTTTTAAATTAACCGTAATTAGTAGAGTATTGTGTTAAGTATAACTTTAAATTATACTATTAAACTTAAAAGAGTAAAACACGTTTACATTATATTATAGCCATGACACAATGCAAGTCATTTTTTTGAGCAATTATTCTCATCACAGCCAGCTGTAATTATGATTATGGATAACAGCTCTACTAATTACTTTACTTTGTGTATAAAATATAGAGAATGTAAGAATAATCTAGTGTACTAAAGTTAACTTTCCAGTTTAAACTAAGTCAAGGAATCAAGGACGTCTGATAAGAAAACCATAACTAGAAGTTTGATTGCTCTAAATTATGGCAATTGCAAGATTAGGTACAAGGAATGTAAATATGTTAATCACTGGTGGACTAGCCGTAAACGTCATACAATGTATTTTACAACTGTCTATCCCGTTACAACTACAAATTTAGAATCTGGCCTCTATTATTTGAGAATTTAATAAACTTCAAACTTGTATTTATACTTATATTTTTAAAAAAATATATTATTAAATGTTTAGAACTAATAATATAAACTATCAATTTTAGTATGTTTTAAATGGAATTGAGATTTAGATCTTTGTAATTAGTTTAAAATTTATAATAGTATAATTAAATAGATATTATATTATAAGATAACCGACTGAAAATTGATTAAATTTTTTAATATTTCAACTTTAACAATATAGTATTAATATAGATAGATTATATGAGAAAATCAATATAAACACAAAAGTTAAATAAAAAAAAGGTTGAAACTTTAGAATTCTTTTAAATAGTTGTTTATTGCATAATAAACGGTACAAATATAGAAGTTATACTTACGTAGACAAATGACAAGCATACAGGATCAAATGATTTATTTATCAAATTAAGGAAAGGCTAGTAATTATAAGTATTTTGATTGATTTGTTTTGAGAAAAAGAGTCTAGAATTGAACAGTACAATATATTCCAAAAGCGTTTTTAAAAATATTTCAAATGACCTGTGATGTATTTTTATTTGTGAAAATTATATGTATGCATGATGGATCTATCATATCAGAAAGTAGTTAAGTATATACTAACAACTCAGTATGAAACGATTTTGGAACCGTTTTGTTTTGTGGACTATAATATTTTTCATTAGGATTAGTTAGCAACTAGGAACCCAAAAAGCGTCCGAAAACCGTTAACAAATTCTTAATTATCAGTATATTAATTATTCCATCTGTAATGATATGAATCCCTGGATAACATCAACCCATGTGTTGTATTAAAACATTTTTTATAATCATTTTTAAATTTACATAATACTACTCATTTTTTATATGAAATCAATCGATTCTTTCAATAATATATTTAAGACTTCAGAAACTACCACCCTGGATATATCCATACACGGATACACCCTACAATGAAGAACGAAACTGTCGGCAAACAATGCAGGTCGCAGTCTCATAAATAAATCTAATCGGTTGTTTTCAGACATATATATATTTATGTACAGGTGTCTGGTAAAACCATGGACTCCCACTCCAAAATGTAAGTTTCACATTGGTCGGTTGTGCAAAAGATTTTATAAAATCGTGTTACTGTCTACCGTGATAGTTGTAAAAATCATAAATAATCAATTGGATTACTTGATTACGGATTAATTGACAAATCGAGAATTAATTAGAAAGATAAATTGGAGATTAATTAGAATAAAAATTACAAATATTTCATTGTATTTATAGTAAAAATATTTAATAGAAAATAATTATTAACAATTAATTTAATATTAAAAATCAAATCTGTCAATTTTATTTTAAAATTTTAATCAAGAATTTAACTAGGAACCTTTTAATAAATGGGGAATTTTTAGAATTACTGCGATAATTATAACATAAACAAAATAGATAATGCCCTTCTTTTTCACCTCACGGTTCGTTGCTTAGGCTATTTTGAGATCACTCTGACTAAACAACCTGAACTCGTGTTGTAGTTGAGAGTTAGAGCTAAAAGGTAAAGGATTTAAATAATTGAGATATAATAAATATAATAACATATGGACTATTTTAAGCTTTGCCACTATCAACGGTACTTTATTCAAATTGTAATTTACATTAAAAGAATTGTAAGAGTATGTAAATGCAAAGCACTTGTGAAATAGTGCTGAGGTCAAAAGCATAGAAAAAATTTGAAAGGTGACTTTAGTCTGGAGTTTACGATGCATCAAACGTAATAGCAACTAGTATTTATGCCCGCGTTGCTTGGGCGTTTTAATTTATAAAAATTAAAAATGATATGTAGTACATGAACTTGATATATTTTTTTATAAAACACGATTACAACTTAAAATCCATTTTTAACAAATATGGATATTTGTTTCACATAAGGTAAGAGTTATAATAAATGGGACATTTGTTACAATCTTTAAAATGAAATTCGGTGAAGTTTACTGAAATTTCAACTCTGACATCCCGTCAATGTGGTATGTTGAGGTTGATGGCTGTGAAAACCAAAAATAATAATAAATAATTTGTAAATGGAAGACCTTAAATATTGAAAATATGGTACTTGCAAGTAGTACTTACTTCTGCAGTTGAAGTTTGCATATCCTCACTTTCTGGCATGTTATTTTCTGGTGGGAAGTAGAAACCATGACATATGTTGTTTGCAAGATATGTTGTTTTTTTGTTAAGAACATTGAATTCTTGTATCAGAATCTGGACTGTAATTTCCAGATTTTTCAGATCTCTAAGCAATTGTGGGAAAGATAGGTTTGGTTTTTGCTATAATATAAGAACATTAAAGTTATTTATGGTAAAGAAAAGTATGATGTTATTAAGTGACAATATTAGAAATTAACCTGTTTGATGACTTCTTCTGCTCTTCTCCCAGTTAAAATGCGAACTTCTCGGTTGTGCAATTCAATGTCAATGTCATATGTCCGGTCAGTAACCCTGACCCTTACATTGAACCTTACATATAAAAAAATAGCTAATTATTTCTGTGTCTTCAGTAACGCTTAGTTTTACGAATTAAAATAGATTGTGAGAACCTTTTTTCCGGGTGTGGTATTCTTCTCTTGCAGTTGTCGCACCTGAACATCTTGTTTTCAAATTCAAACTTCTTTTGACATCCAGTACATTCATTGAAAAACCAGCTATCAGTTTCGTGCACAGAAGTTATTTTTCCGTGAAGAATGACATGGGCCTGTACAGGTTTTCCCAGAAACAATATTTCAGAATCTTCAGTTTTACAATGTGTTTTTTTGGGAATAAAAAGACTACCTTAATGTACTCATGACCGAAGTTGTTAATACTTTCAGCTGAATGGATCTCTGTATTTTTCTGATTATGCCTTTGTTGTATTTTCTGTGTAAATTCAGGTTTTGCCAACCTGATTGAAAAAGAACGTATGCTTTTTATGAAATTCCCAAGGTAAAATTGACCTCTGTAGGTGCTACGTTTCTTGTAGTGAATATACATGAATTTTAGTTTCTTACATCTTACGTATTTCCTGGACGCTGTGGTGGTTGTGGTTGAGGTAGAATTCAGTTGCACCCACGTTGGATAAATCCAGTT
>PHNY01056961.1:47144-61488 GCA_003724115.2 Anethum foeniculum
TGGTATGATTGTAAACTATTGATACATAAAGAGTTAGTCGAAGATATATAGTTAACAAATTTTCAAAATTATCTCTTTTATAAATTAGTATATCATTTTTTTATAAATCGAGCTATTCTTCTTTATAAATTAGGATACCAAATTCTACTAAAAAATAATCCGAACCTTCCCCTTTGCAAATTAGAATACCAATTCTACTTCTAATATGCTAAAAAATATTTTAATTATAAATATTTAAATTTGAAAACTCTAAGATATTAGTACCCTCCGGCATATCTAAGGCCTTGTTTGGTTGGGGGGTTAGGAGGGGAAGGGTTGGTGTGGGTTGGGTTGGGCTGGGCTGGGCTAGATTAGGTTGGGTTAGATTTGACCCCTACCTTGTTTGGATTGAAAGGGTTNGGTATGATTGTAAACTATTGATACATAAAGAGTTAGTCGAAGATATATAGTTAACAAATTTTCAAAATTACATTTACGTTTAAGTGGAAACTGCTCGTAAAATTAAAAAATTAAAATCATTAATTCGATAAAAAAAAATCAAAGGTTTAATTTCAAAAATTTAGAAAAATAAATAATTGTTTTCATAGTTTAAATGAATTTCAAACCACCTTCAACGACAATCTTTTTTCGTTATTTAATTTTATATTATATTCTGGTTGTGTGGCATAACTTGAAATGTTTGAACAAACTTATTTTTTTGCGAAGGAACAATTTCGTAAATTTATTTTTACGCAGGTATTATTGTTCTAAATTGATTTCGGTCATTTTAAATGAATATAACAATATCTTTTGGTATCGGATAAAAATTTATTATTGGTTAAGAAATTGAAGCAACCCAAAGAAATAAGAGACATTATACGTTTTTTTAGTAAGTAAACGAATCGTTACCAACCCCCACATTTACGTTACTGCCCTATATAATCATGAATTATTATACATAGCATCTTAAAACCACTTGTTGAAGAAATTGGCACGTCGATCAAGATGTCGTATGAGATACACTATCAATCACTGTATCCACCATATCCTTTATATCCTTTATATAATATATATACTCGAACGTACGTGCCTTACATCTTCTCATTACTTAATATTTCTCTCAGTTTACTCTCTGTTCAAATTAATACAAACAACTCAATGGCTGCAAGATCAACACCAAGGTCCGATACTTTATTATAAACATTGTCAGTATATTTTTGATTTATTTTAATTTGCCGTATTTGGTTTATATTTTGTCTACTTAGTTTGAATGACAAATTTTTCTCATTAAAATGTAGCGAGTCTACTCAGCAATCCGCTGCAAACGTGAACGATTGAGAAGTCACTAATAAATGTTAATGTTGTAGTGTCGTCCATTGCAAAGCAGCATGAGGAACTTACACGTTCTTACCAAGAATTTAGCAGCATTTTTAACAGGCAACAGCAGGTACACTATGAAGAGCTAACACGTTCGCACCAGGAGTTCAGTGCCAATTTCAACAAACAGCAACAGCTTCTATTTGAAGAGATGAACCTCATCAGGAAGGAATTGCGTGAGATAAGGAAGACTTTAAAAATGGATGATTAGATCTTTCATGCATGCTGGGGTGGTTATTTGGTATTCTGTGTTTATGTTTGCTATCGTCATGTTACTTTTTAGTCTGTTTTAAATTAGAACTGCTATGTTGATTTGGGTATTATTTTCTTATGCTTAAGAAGTTTATTTTTGTATGTAAAACTGGTTTCCGGTTGTATGAAATATTGATATGTTGCATGCTGCATATTAGGGTTCACAAAAATCGTGGGGTCGTTCCCCTTGGGGCTGCTTCAATTTTTATTGATTTTTATATCAATGGTGAATATTTAAGTTTTTCGTTGTCACATCAAGCTTGAATTAACAACTCTGTTGGTACATGATGTTTGGTAATATTATAGTTTATGTCCTACAGTCAGTACGATTACAGGTTTGGTTAGATTTTAGGGTTCAATTAATTGCTTTTATAGAATCCCAAATTATAGTGTTTGAGACAGCTATGTAAACACTGTTCTGGCATCATGACCTAATGTGTATTAAATATACACCACAACTTGTGTTCAGTTTTGTCAGTCTTGAGCCACTAAAACGCGATATGATAGAACCACGTCTATATGCAGTGTAGATATAAGTCATGAATATGAGATCTGGGTGATTCCTTTGCAGGTTCATGAACATTTCCCAACAAAGTTTGTACGCCATTCGCTATACACATTTCAAGTTCGTGGTATTAGAGTTAGTATTGCGTAATTTTGTTTGACATCAAATTTTTACACCGAAGAAAATTATATAGCTTCTCCAATTCTATATCTTCCAAACTTTAACTATACTGCTTAATTGGACTTTCAACAGGAATAAGCAATGCTGTTCGAACAGTAAATATGGTGTAAAAAAAATACTAAAGGTACATTGCTATAAAACGTTGAAGTCGATTATTAATTTTTGAACTTCGTAACCGTCAATTTTTTTTAGAAATAATGAGTTTTGTTATAAATCGCAATCAATTAAATAACCTTCAAAATTGAGTAAGTGTTTCAAATATCTATAGCAATTAGATAGCATAATTTGTTTATTCGTCGGGGGTTAATGTAATTTCAATTATGCATCATCGAACTTGCGATATAGTTTCAATAGTCTTTTTTGAAATCAAGACATATAAACATCGAACGCGTTTCATTACACTAAGTTTGAATAATATTCCTATCACAATATATTTTTCAAAATTTTAGATTATATAATGGAATTCAGATTAATTTATAATGTTTGTCAACTTAACCTTTCTTTAATACGCGTAATAAATACATGCTAAATAATGATGATTATTGGTATAAATTAAAATTAATTTAAAAACTTTCTCAAAGGAGTAAGTTCTGGAATTATTTTTGGCAGTATGATTCAACTATATAGGTTTAACCAAAAGGGCTAAGTTGCATCACATTCGAATTTAAATCATTCATTTCTCAAAAGTTCAATAATAGTAAACACTTTTACATTTCAATTTCATATTTGATAAAAATTATTATATAAGTAATAAAATTAGCAAACTTTTCTCTTCTGCATACATGCATTCATTTTCGTGCAAAGGGACTACAAACTTAATGTTTTTTGAAATGTGAAAAAAATATATGAAACTTTTGTTTTTAAAGCAATTTCTTTTTTATAAACGAAGACAGAAAAATACTGATTGGGTGGAGTTACACATCATCGTTGAACTTCTCGCAATGAACATCAGTTTTTAAAATTTTCAGTTTAAATTTACATAGATAAATTTGTAATATTAGTAAACTGTAACTTTCATTACTATGCAGAATATGTAGATATTAAATAATAATGTTGTATGGAATAAATGTAACTTAAATTTAAAAACTTCGAATTTGAGAAATTGTTTGAAATGTCCTCATTAAAGGTCAAAAATTGAAATATTTTTATTGTTTATTGACTAAGTTGCATAAAATTATCTTTTACATAATTTGCTTCCACGCATGTGTTACGTTCAATTATATAATATATGTAATACATTTCGGCAGGTAAAAGTAGAAAATTTAATGTTCTGGTGGGACATTTCATAAGATGAGGGTATAAACTTAATAAAATTTGCAAAGGTTTCTACTAACATTAGGATATAAACGTAATATCATTTGTAAAATTTCCTCATACATATATAGGAATCCTTTTATGCACACGGGTCTACAAAGTGAATTGTTTTAGGGATTAGCAATGTACAAACTCAAATTTGGCCTTGAAAATAACTTTAATTTTTTAAATCACAACGAAAAAAAATGGAAAGCGTCTAACTACAGACTAAGTTTGAATGTCAGGCTTTAATTCTTTAAACTACAATTAACACATAGAAATATGTAAAGGTAGTTAATTATAACTTTCTTCACTATGCTTCGTAAGTACACGTTCTATAACACTGATGATTATACACTTTCTCAAATTCGTTTAGTCAAATATTCAAGCAATTTAATAATTAGAGTTGGCTCGAACCACCAAAAAAATATTTAATCATGAGCACTATTAATATTAATTTTATTCCAAAACTCATTATAAATGTAGAAAGGTGTTCCAATTTAAAACATCTGTAAATCTCTTAAAAAAATAGGAAATTTATAATTATAAAAACTTATGATACTATGACAACTTCGTCTGTACTGTAAATTAACATTACACAAACATTATTTTTAATCCTAATAAACTATCGAAATCTGTAACTCCTGTTCCGAGCATTAAAAGCGGTAGAAGCAAATGAAACATAAACCATAAAGATTAACATATAAATACTAAAGTAGTCATTATTAATATACAATGAAACTGTGAATATCTGTCCCTTTCCGGTACGCAATTACTCTCTCGTATCTATGGTGAAAAATTAGGTTTATCCTTTTACTACATCACTTAATTTACTTTATTTGCACTTATGCAAACTGTTAGAGATGATGTGATGTTGACTGAATTTTCGTTTTGAGTTTACCATACTTTAAATTTCGATAAGTTTTGTGTAAGCCTCTTCTCAGGTAATTTTTGAAACCAAATTCTGCTTCCTTGTTTTTAATGACTTGATTTATGTTTTTCGTCATTACTGATTTCCCAGTTTCAAAGTGATGGGTCCGAAAGGGAGTTTTCTATATTGTAACTATCCAGGAACATATAGGCTTGGTTTTGTGGTAATACTCCAATGTCTTGAAACAGTTGTTCTGCCTACATTTCTTATGTTCTTAATCATTAATACTGATAACTATATGTTCTGCTTGACAGTTCTTACCACCCCCTTTCATTCTGGACTACGGAAATGAAGTTCGGAAAAAAGTGTTTATTCGCATGCCGAATGGAGATGTTTGGCCTGGTTTTTTTGATGCGAAGGCAAAATGTATAAAGGGATTGAAGGAGATGATGAAGTTTAACTGTGTTAAGCCTTTCCACATTATTCTAATCCACTATTTTGGAGGACCCAATTTCGAGCTAGAAGTATTTAATCCATACGCTGTGGAAATCGCTTACCAATCTTGTAACGTAAACACAGACAAAAGAGAAGATGTTGAACACGACTACAATTGCGTGGAAGTGGACAAACATTTTGCAAGTTTGAGTTTTAATGCATTCAACACAACCGGGGAGGTTCATAAAATTGTTATTGAGAAAAAAACATGTTAACAGCTATGAACTTTACAATATAAGTTGTTATTTTTCATTTTGATTTATTTTATCCTTTTCCCCTAAGTAACATTATGAATATTTAAATGTTTAGGTTCTCGGAGATTTAGGTGGCAGTAAACTGCCATTGCGATTTCAAACGGAGTGGATTGAGTTAGCTTTCAAAAGTTTTAATTGGAAAATTGGTTTGTAATGGGAAGGGGAAACTGTTCTATTCAACAATACTTGGGAAACGTTTGTCAAAGAGGCCATGATTTGTGAAGGAGATATATTGGTGATTGAGGAGACCAATGTTAGTAATAAATTTATAATGGCGGTCTTTGAAGCTAAGAATGTTGCCTCAATCAACAGTGCAGGTTTTTATTTTACCTAAACTATTATTACTCAAGTCAATTAAAATTACTAATGTTCCATTTTCCGTTTCGAGTTAAATTTTGTACTTAAGAACAGAAAAGATTTGATAAATTGTGAATTTTTAACAGTTTTGAGGCACGGGAAGTCCAAGATGAAGTTCTTCAAAATTGTTAATGATACAATCAAAGCTCAAGGTGTATTGGTAAAAACATGGACACTAACTTCCAATTCTTTCCATGTTTGTTTTTATATGGGTTGTCCAAAGTTTACTGTAATTGGAACAGGAACTTTCAACTATTTTTGTGGATAAATATGGGAAGACTATTGGCAAAGAAGTCACCTTGTTTGTGGCAGATGGCAAGAAATATCGTGTGCATTACTGTATGGAGAAACATTTATTAACTAATTTGGAAAAACTATTTGCCAGAAATAAAATTGAATCAAAATATGTCATTTTTTTTGACTATGTTGGAAATTCTGGCTTCTATATTTCCATTTTTAGCTCGTGGTGTTTTGATATATGCAATCAAGTACAAAACAAATTTTTTCTTAGCGATGTAAGTAGTCAAGGTGCCGAAAAACAGTTCAGGTCCAACATTCAAGAAGCTGTGCCAATGGATGATGATGTTAATATAGTGGCAGGTATATGATATCCATTTTTCCAATATTATGCACAGATACTGATACTAAATTTATAATGGTATATTATTGGTAGCAGTTATGGGAGACACTTTCAGAGGAAATGCTTTGGACAGTGGCATTGCAAAAATTGCTCATGGTATGTGAAGTAACTTCCTTCAAATACAAACGTAACAATTTCATTATTACATAGTGATGCCGTTTCATATGATTTGTTTAACTTGTAATTACACTTATAATTACAGATGAACTGATGCACGAAAAAGGTGAAGACGATTGTGAAATGCATTTATTCAGCAACATTGTTAGGAAATCTCATATTGATCAAAGAGGCCATGGAATGGTAAAGTTCTCTATCAAAACTTTTAATCAGTTCATTGACTAATAACAATTGATTAATGTTGTATAGTGAATAAAGTTATGTGCTTCAAATATAGTATCTGGCCCGGGGACTAGTCAATGTATATCGTCAATGGACTAAATCTACAAAAGTGTCCTTGCTTTTCCGAGGCAAGGAGTGGAGGGTTGCAGTTGTCCGATCAAAACAGAAATGTCGCTTTGGACTGGGATGGAACAAATTCACTGAAGATAACACATTTGCAGTTGGGAAAAAACTCATATTCACATATCGTGGAAACCACTCGTTCGAAGTCAACTATGTTTAAAGGAGATAGCCTTGAAATTTATGTGTGATGTAGCAACTTAATGGTTTGTTCTGGTTTTCACTATTTTACCCAAGTTTGGACAAACAAACTTTCATTGAATTGCATAAATTTTTCATAGTAGTAAAATTCCTGAAACGTAATTTTATGAAAATGTATGGTGGTTTATTTCCTGTATTAAAGTAAAGTACAATTTGTCGAAGTAGTGTAAATTACTTTATAAATGTAGAATGGATGTTGCAAAGTTCCTTAGATTGCTTTACATACATTTCAAAAAGCTTTATGAATGTATTTCAATCTCAGGTACTTGGCAAAGAGTAAAAAATCTCCTTGTATACCACATTCTGCGTAATATCTGTAGGCTGGCCAGCTTCATCATCCACAAAAATCTTCAGTCCAAGGGGCGAAGTAACACGACTTATTGCCACATAAAATTGACCGTGTGTAAACACAGACTTCAGGAGAAAAATACCAACATTTTCCGAAGACTGACCTTAAGCTTTGTTTATTGTCATAGCATAGCAGATTTGAAGGGGCATTTGCTTCCTTACCAGCTTAAAAGGCATGCGAGTTTCACTTGGGCATAATTCCATCCGTGGAATGAAATGGCGTGTTCCAACAAAAGCGCCACATATTACTTCGCACTCAACACAGAATTTCAAACATTTGGTAACAATCATCCTCGTGCCATTGCATAGACCAAGTGTTTGGTTTAAATTTCTCATTAGCATAACAACAACACCAACTTTTAACTTGAGATCATGTGGTGGCATACCAGCTATATTTATAGAGTTGAGATACTCTATTGGGAAAGCATTGTTAAGGTCCGCTTCAGTACCACCAAACTCTTAGGCGCTATTGTTGCTAAAATATGAAACAGTCTCACTAGGAAGCTTATCAACAATTAGAGAGTTCAGATGAGCAACTGTTTGGTTGGTAGGCGTGAGAATGGCCCTGTCACTTGAATACTGTGGATCTTTGCATTTTTCTGAAAAGTCAGGATACGCGACCTTGATCATGTTGTCAACGGAGTTTTCGCTGTTAAGGTCACATAACTGGGGTGGAATGACTATATCATTTTCAAAACAACGGGAAATGTCGCTTCCAGAGGGATACACTTTGCCATCACCAATATCAAGCACCCACTTGGCAAAAATCTTTAACTCTTCAATCTCAGCGTCGTTAACACCTTTGGTCAGCCTCATATTGTGTGTAAGAACAAAAACTTGACATATGGACCACAACCGTGATCTTGTAATGCAGGAGGAAACAATTTCACCGCTTTCTCCAAAAGTAATCACTGGAAGAATTTACCGGAAATCACCACCAAGAAGAACAGTAATGCCTCCAAATGGAATATTAGCACGTGCTGGATCAACTGACTTCATTATATCTTTCAAAGAACGGTCTAAACATTCAAATGCGTACCGATGCTGCATTGGAGCTTCGTCCCAAATTATGAGTTTTGTTTGCCTAATGAGTGCAGCAATGTCAGAGTTGTGAGCAATATTACATACTGAAAACTCATCGAGCACAATTAGAATTTTGAAACGTGAATGTGCCGTTCTACTACTAGGCATAAGTGTAGCTGCAATGCCAGAGCTCGCTACTGGGAGGACTATATCACCTTGAGACCTTAGTTTGCATATCAATGTTCTCCACAAATAGGTTTTCCCACATCCACCACTCCCATAAACAAAATAAAGACCGCCTTGCCCATGGGTAACTGATTCCAAAATCTTATCATAAATAAATGGTTGATCTTCATTACAGTTATCCAACAACTTCTTGTACTCATTCTCCATCTCAACTATATTATAGTTGGTTTCTTCAATAATGAGGTTATTCAAGCCTTGCTTAAGATAACTCGGTGGGGGCTGTGGTAGTTGTGGATAGTTTTTAAGACTTTTCCCAATTGAACGAAGAAGATCATCTATTTCTGGATAATTAAAAAATTAAATTGTAATTTCAGATATTGGCCAAAACCTTAAAAAAATTAAAATACTTTGAAGAGAAAATGTACAGTAAATCACCTGCAAGGGCGTAAAATTGTAATTGCATATCATTAAGAAGGAGCTGCTGATCATGAGTGAGATTGCGTCTCTTTAGCAAAATATCTTCAGTCTTATTCTTCCAATTACAATTCCACAAATGTCCCAAATCAGTCACTTTACAATTCACTATGATGTGAACAAAAAGCTGGCATATCTGAGGAGGTAAGCCACCAGCTGAACAGTGCTGAATAACTTCATGCCACTCCTTGTCATCGTCAAGCAAACCATAGGCCTTACATGCATCTCGGAATGTATTATAACAAACACCATCAACAGTGAGCAGAGATTGAAAAGAAGTGGGACCACGAACTTTAGTCAGCAACATTCGCAAATACCACACCTCTCCACTGCAGTGATGTGTGTATGAAAGCCGTCCAATTTGAAAACCTCTTTTTCTTTTATTCCATTTTCTAGCACTGTCATCCCAAATATAGTGTTGAGGAATCTCATCATATGTATACTGATTGGCGTCACTGTCAGATTGAATAATGCTTCAAGTTTGCTCATACGATCTTTTTCACGTGCAACCACTTTCTGTATGGAATCATCTGCACGAAAAGTGCAGTTACGTTGACCCGGCAAATAGAATGGCAAACGCTCAACGGATACAGTGCGGTGATGAATAGGAAAGCCAAAAATACGATAAGCCGCCTCAGCACCACAAACATATCTACCGTCAAAGTAAGCATTTATTTCATCAATAGGTTGATCACTACCCTCATTACCTGTCCTCCGTTTCCTCCCCGTTACTTGAACGGTGGCTACGTCATGACCTTTCAAGCAGTACTTAAATAGATACTTGATACTTCTTGCATGACAACAAATCTCAATGTTCATATGACATTGATATTTCACCAACAAATCACGATTATAGGGTACAACCCATTGGTTGTCCAATTGTTTCTTACCTTTCGTAACTGTGATGTCTTGGCGCCGGCGCATGTAAACTGGAAAACCACTTTCATCAAAAACGGTACGTGGGCAGTACCTACAAAAATTGAGCATAAAATTTAAAACACTTGGTAATTTAGGGTGGTCAATAAAGCACAGGAATTGGTCTTGAAATATTTTTGAAACATTACTTACTTCTTCGGAAAATGACGTATACATTTAAAACCTTTCATGCAGGGCGATGTAGGATTTTCAAGACCACAGGGACCATGAATCATAAAGGCCTTAACAGCTGCATAACCCAAAGGATCCTTCAATGGATCAGGTATTTCGGAAGAAACGAATTTGTCCATATTCTTTTTCAAATACTGTTTTGAAGCAGAATCAAGCCTTATGAGCATATGTACATGCGGTAGTCCTCATTTCTGAAATTCTACAACGTACATTACTACAAAAAAAATAAAGTTAATCATTTAAAAAGCATAAATCATTTAGGGAGTAGTAATTTCCTGAATTCTGACAGCAATAAAAAGGCTTACTTCCTACACACTTGCCAAAATAGGATTTCTTCTTAATGTCAGATGCCAACTGCTCTAGTTTCAGACGAAACACTCTTGAAATTATGTCAGGACAGTTCGAAGTTTGACAACCAGGTAGCAAAACCATCATCTGCTGAATTTCATCCCACAAAGAATTAGAAGTCATTGTCAGAAAAACATCCGGATGACCAACATGTCGGTACACAGCTAGGGCATCTTGAAAATTTTGCTGCATGTAACGCTTTGATCCAACATATCCAGCATGAAGGATTACACTTTTGCCTACATTGGTGGTGGTTCCATTACCAGAACCTACTGAATCACAAATATTATTATATAACTCATTCCGTAAAATGGTCTGATTTATACGATACCACCAAAGCCGTGTCTGCTCAATTGATGAAAAAGCATCAACCAAATATTGCTGGAAAAGACGACCACCTAATCGTGCAGACATGCCTGCATAAATATTGTTATTAAGTAATGTGACTATGGATAACAGTGTTTAAAAGCACAATCAAAGAAGAATTTATTAATTTATACACTTGTCTTCCCCTTCTCGCACTTGAAGCCTGTAACAGTAGTAATCCTTCATCGATATCATATCGCGATCATTTTGGGAGTTTGGATCTGAACTCTGAAAAGGTATCTTGTTATGATAACCATCCTCACCGTTCGGAAAAAGTAGTGGCTATTGTAGAGCCATTAATTTGGGATGGACATAGGACACGCGCTACAAATTGTCCATCTTGCTCTTAATAATTATATCACGGTTCGGAGTGGTAGTGTCAGAAGAACCAACCATTACACCAGCAACATCATCAGATGCAGCAATGTGGTTTTCCCTCCCATCCTGTGCTCGACATACCTTTAGTTCAACTTTTAAATCAATTATATCATTGTTCTCAAAACGATCACGTGCCATCCTGAACTCCTTGCATAAATCATGCATAAGAATGAGACCTTCAACAATTTCAGCATCCATATTTTCTTGATCAGCAACATTAACCCACCTAAGCCTATTATTAACTTCGTTCCCTGTATCGTAAATGTACAACTGGCAAAATTTAGGAGTACCCCCATCATCTGGAATTAAAGAACCAAACAAATGATGATTTTGGCCATTCAACCTATATATGTATGGACCTCTGCCACTGTTGATAGAGTGATCTACATTTCCACCCGATGACGTAAATGAAAACATAGAATTATATAACCGAATAGTCCTCTGAAAGGCCGCACTGGAACTTGGATGAGTATGCAGCTTTAGCAAATAAGGCGGTGTTGACAACGCAGCTGGCAGTTTCACTTCTCCTTTTTTGCAACAAATGGAGAATATAGGAGTGCCCTTGGTAACATTCTTGTTTACTCGTTCTTCCTTCCATAATTGTGCATTGCACTTTGTGCACTTGGCAGTAGGGGGACCCAAAGAAGCATATTCAACAGGGTTAATGCAATATTTAGGACCTCTTCTCTTACTGCATTCAGGAATATCCCTTCCATCTGAACATGTACCTGCACATTTGAAAAAATCCTTATTTTCACAGTTGTTAAAGCTACAAATGATTTTTTTTGGGTAGCATAGAGATTTTTGGGTAGTATAGAGATAAGGAACAACCTTGCTCATCGCTTACATTTACTTCCGGATAGAAATCTTCAGTACAAAAATCATCTGCACCAAATAAGAAAATTTAGCATAAATGTCCAAGTTCGGTTAGTAGCATGACATTCTTTTTATCAGTTACTTATACTAACCATTAGAATCAGCAGAACCATCATCGCTCTCATTACCATCCCTAATGATAGATTGCTCTGCACAATAAAAACACAAACCAAACAAAAAAATACAATTGTCTTAAACCGTTGTACAATATCATGATTCAAAGACTTGGTAATATTTTTCAATTAATGCACACTAACCTAGTTGATCATGATAATCCTCAGTGCAATTATTTGACCCTTTGGGGAGATCGGGTTTAAAAAGATTCCTTGCTGATTTGGAAAGATGATGTGGTCCACTGGCCTTCCTACTCTTATTATGTGGGCGTGATATATTGGTAAAATTAGTTAAATTAGACAGCGGCTGCCTGGTAGTAGCACCTTCTTATCACAAAAAATAAACATCAACTAAAAAAGCATGTATAGAGACATCCTTTATATAGTCCTTTTATTAACATTATACATAATTGATGAGAAGGACGAATTAGCAGTCCGTGAAGGATTAAAAGAGCAGAATGTACCACTCAACGGAGGAGTGTTAACTGCATTGTAATAGTAAATAGTTTTAGTCCTTGACAGAATATATAAAGGGACTTCAAACATATGATGGATAGACATACATGATATTGACTTACATATCTGAGATTGTGGTGTTGGAGAAATTAATGATTCTTTATAAAGGTCACTTGGTTCATTCTCTTTGTCGTCACAATGTTTACTTTGTCTCCTCTTCTTTGGCTTATTACCTACAACAACGTAACCTAATCATTTACAGTTGGATCATAAACACAGTTATATTATTATTCTTCATTAATTTATGAGATTGCTAACGAACAACACAGTACTTTGTCTACTAAAATAAATGATGCATAACAAACCATCGATAAAACACATTAGTTACTGTTTATGACAATACGAACAAAACCTTTCATCAAATCTTCAGATGAAAAAAATCGGTAGTCGCCTAAATATCCATCATCCTGTAAAAATGAAGTTTTGGAAAGAGAAAAGTTTGAAAATATTAACGATAAACAGATAAAGATTGTAGATAATATGTTTGAAATGAATGGGGATACATGTACAAAGATGAGGTAAAATATTACTTGTTCCATTCCGCGGGAAGCTTTGTTTCTTTGAGAAATCTAGTTTTACGCCGGAGATTACAGTGTAAGCATAGATCTCATAAAATGGATAAACTGCTAATACTTCTTGAACACTAATTGTGGCTTTGGTTTGTTCAAATTCAAATTTGAAACTTATATTGAAGAAACCAAGAAAAGGACGATCATAGGGAAAACAACGCTCAGGATTAAAAGATAGGTACATCAACTATTTTTTTATGAACTGTTAAAGAGTTCAGTAGAGGTTAGAGTATTAGTTAGTAGGATTAGTAGGATGTAGTACATATGATGTATACTATATTACACAAAATGCATGTGGGGAAAATGTATGTATGGAATTGATAGACACGGCAAAAACAGAAAATACAGTAATATATTAAAAATGCAGTGGAAGATAGTACATACAGGGTGGCCAGCACGTGAGGAAACAAAGTAGTAGTTACATCAGTAGAAAGTGTCTGCGGCAAACTGAACTTCGATGGCAAATAACTAAAATGAAAATAGACTGTAGCATTGACGCAGTAGGAACTATTATATACATTGATGACTATAGGGAATAGTTTGGAGTGGTTTCGTTCATGTAGAGCTGCAAACGAACAGAGCCGAGCCGAGTTCTGTCCGAACCTAGCCGAGCTTAATTATTTTTAAAACCGAGCCGAGCCGAACCGAGTTTAATAACCGAGCCGAAAGTGATGTTCAAGATCGGCTTGTTAATAAGCGAGCCGAACCCGAGTTTGTTCACGAACAACCGAGCTGAGCCGAACTCGAGCCGAGTTCGAACAAAGTCGAGTTGTCTACTTATAGTTCGCATATATTTTTTAATTGACCAATTTTAAAGTATAATTTATAATTTTACAAGTTATATCGAGATCAAATACCAGTCTTACTCACACTCACACTTGTTTCTTGGTCTATATCATTTTAGTACGATGTAAAATTCAGATTTGTGTTAATTATTCTATAAAAATTTAAAAACTTAAAAAAAATCAAACACAAGCCACAAATAGGATTGTACAAGTAACTAAGATTAAAACTATTAATATTTATAAGCGGTAGATAATTTTTTCATTTTCCTCATAATTGAAGTAAATGTACTTAGTTTATGTGTGTTTGTTGCAATTTTAGTTTATGATAAATCTTCGGGATAACTCCAAAACTCTAATCTACTTTACTCTATAATAAGTAAAATATGTAAAGT
>PHNY01056984.1:1922-13105 GCA_003724115.2 Anethum foeniculum
CCAATAAATAACCAGTTATCCTTTTTCAACTACAACATGTTACCTTTTTTATTTTTTTCCAAATAAAACAGTTCTTTTTCTAAAAATATCATGTGCAAATCTATTTAATAAAATAGAATAATAGTATTAAAATTATTAATAACTAACCAATTTCCTTTTAAGCTAAAACACATTATCTTTTCTAATTTTTTAAAACCAAATTTCCTTATCTTTCAAAAATATTATAGACAGTTCTATTTAGTAAAAAAAATATAATAGTATTATAATTATCAAAAATCAACCAAACACCCTTTTAAACTAAAACTCATTATAAATTCAAATCAATCATATAGTACTAACAATTTCAATTTAGATTAAATTAAAAAATCATATAATATTAAATAAATCTATGCATGGCACGAATTCTAAATTATCTATATATACTATACTATTATATAAAAGCCCAAATATTGAAACTTTTGGTTTAATGATTTTCCCTTTTCGGTCATTTAATTTAATAATAAAATAATTATTACCAATAACTAACTAATTACCTTTTTCAGCTAAAACATCAATTGACTTTTTCAACTACAACATATTACCTTTTTTATTTTACCCAACTAAAACAGCTATTTTTTCCAAAAATATCGCGTACATATCTATATAATAAAATAAAATAATAATACTATAATTACTAATCAACTAACTTTTTCAGCTAAAACTCATTACCTTTTCTAATTTTTTAACCAAATTCCTTTCTTTTTCAATAATAATAAAAGCAATTCTATTTAATAAAATAAGATTATAATATTAAATAACCAACTAATTACCCTTTTGAACTAAAATTCATTATCAATTTAAATCAATCATATAATACCAAAATTTCCATCTATATTATTATAGACGAAATATTGAAAGTTTTGGTTTGGTTTTCAGCTTTTAATTTAATAGTAAAATAATTATTACCAATAACTAACCAATTATCTTTTTCAATTAAAATACCAATTGCCTTTTTCAACTACAGCACGTTACCTTTTTTATTTTCCCAAATAAAACAGTTCTTTTTCTAAAAATATCATGTGCAAATCTATTTTTTAAAATAGAATAATAATATTATAATTATTAATAACTAACCAATTGCCTTTTGAGCTAAAACACATTATCTTTTCTAATTTTTTAAAACCAAATTTCCTTATCTGTCAAAAATAATATATAATATAGACAGTTCTATTTTGTAAAAAAAATAATAGTATTATAACTATCAAAAATCAACCAATCACCCTTTTAAACTAAAACTCATTATAAATTCAAATCAACCATATAATTCTAACAATTTCAATTTAGATTAAATTAAAAAAGCATATAATATTAAAGAAATCTGTGCATGGCACGAATTCTAAATTATCTATATATACTATACTATTACATAAAAGCCCAAATATTGAAAGTTTTGGTGTAATGGTTTTCCGTTTTCGGTCATTTAATTTAATAATAAAATAATTAATACCAATAACTAACCAATTAACTTTTTCAACTAAAACACCAATTGCATTTTTCAACTACAACATATTACCTTTTTTATTTTGCCCAACTAAAACAGCTGTTTTTCCAAAAATATCGCCTGCAAATCTATAAAATAAAATAGAATAATAATAATATAATTAGTAATCCACTAACTTTTTCAGCTAAAACTCATTACCTTTTCTAATTTTTTAACCAAATTCCTTTTTTTTCCAAAAATAATAAAAGCAATTATATTTAATAAAATAAGATCATAATATTAAATAACCAATTAATTATCCGTTTCAACTAAAACTCATTATCAATTCAAATCAATCATATAATACTAAAATTTTAATTCAAATTAAATTTAAAAATCATATAATATTAAACAAATCCGTGCCATCAACTAAAACACGTTACTTTTTGTATTTCTCCCAAACAAAACATTTTTTCTCCAAAAATATCAAGAGCATGTCTACTTAATAAAGTAGAACAAAAATAATATAATTATTAATAAATAACCAATTATCTTTTTCAGCTAAAACGAATTACCTTTTTTGGTTTTTCAAACCAAACCACCTCGGTCCCAAAAATAAAATGAACAATTCTATTTAGTAAAATAAAGAATAAAATTAGGATTATTAATAACCAACCAACTGTCATTTTCAAATAAAACATGGACAATTCTATTTAATAAAATAAAAAGTTATAATTATAATTATTAATAACCAACCAATTACCATTTTTAACTGAAATGTACTATTAATTACTTCAAAATAAATTATAAGTCATACAATATTAAAAACAGTCTGTGCATGGCACGAGTTTTAAACTAATATTTCTTAGTGTTTGATCATTTATAAATAATATTATTACTAATAATTAATCAATTATCTTTTGTAACTAAAACACTAATTATATTTTTCGATGTTAATTTTTCTGTTTTTTTCGAACTAAAACACCCCATTCTCCAAAATTATCAGGCTATTGAAAACACAAATTACCTTTTGTAACTATAACGTATTACATTTCTATTTTTTTCAACTAAAACACCTCATTTTTCAAAAATATTACGGACATGTCTATTTAAATAAAATAAAATAATTATATTAAAATATTATTAATACTAACCAATTACGTTTTAAGTTAAACTACTGATCTGTTTCTTTTGACCAAATCCCCCTTCTTTTCGAAAAATAACATTAATAATGTTATTTAATAAAATAAATTATAAATTATAATTATAAATTACCAACCAATTACCCCTTTTAACAAAAACATAAAATCAATTGAATTTAAATTAATGATATAAATTTTTTCAATTTAAATTAAATTTAAAAAATTATACATTATAAATAAAGTTCGTGCATCGGGGTTTAAGCTAGTATTCCTTATACAAGAATCATCATTTAGTTAATTTATCAACTAATTCTCATTTTTCCGCTTTCAAATAAATTGATATGATCTCAAAAACACGAATCAATAAAATATTGAGGTCTAATCCACCACATATCATAGGCCAGATAAGACTTATCAAACCGGAACATATATAACTATAAATTTATTCTCCAACTCGTATAAATTTCATAGTATCAAATAATATCACAAAAGCCACAAAACTTCACATTTATTCATAAAATATAGTACCCTAAATTCCCGTAATGTTACGTATTCAATACTAGCAAAATAATCTGCGCTTCACGGAGGCAATATAGAAATATTTTTAAAAAATTATTAAATATAATTATACAACAGCTTTTTAATATATTTTTCGACTATATTTAATATAAAATAATAAACATAAATTACTTAAATTTAAATATCAAATAATTTTTATAATTAAATAGTCTCAATAATAAGACGAACCTCTACAACTTTTATGCATCTTCATCGGAAAAAGGCTACATTCTAAAATCATAAAATCAATCAACTCTAAAATTAACTGACCCATAGCATTCTCCGTTATTACTGGACAAAAGGCTGTATTCTAAAACAATAAATCAATCAAGCATTCTAAAATCGTAAAACAACAATAACATACAGTTAAAGGTTTAATAAAAAAAATAGAGACAAAACTATCATAATATGTAAAATAAAGTTTGACACACAAGTGCCAATAAAAGTAACAAATATAAATTACACTAATTTGAATTAAATACTTTTTATAATTAAATATCCTAAACGAACCTCTAAAACTAGCTGATGTATAACATCCTCTATAACATCATGTATGTTATTCCCGGACAAAAAGCTACGTTCTAAAATCATAAAATCAATGAACACTAAAACTAATTAATCAATAACAACCTCTATTCTTACCGGACAAAAGGTTGCGTTCTAAAATCATAAAATCAATCAAGCATTCTAAAATCATAAAACCAACCAAACAATAACATACACTTAAAGGCTTAACAAAACAAATACGGACAAAACTATGCAAAATAAAGTTTGAAACACAAATGCTAATCAAAGTAACAAACATATATTACTTAAATTTAAATATCAAACAATACCCTTATAATTAAATAGCGCCAATAATAAAACTAACCTCTAAAACTAACCGATCCACAACATCCTCATTTTTCGTGGGCTGCATTCGAAAATCAAAAAATCAATCGAGCATTCTAAAATAACAAAATCAATCAAATAATGACATACACTTAAAGTCTTAACAAAATATGATAAAATTATCATAACATGCAAAATAAAGTTTGAAATACAAGCGATAATGAAAAATATAGCTAACAATTATTTATATAAGCCAAACGATTTACACTTATGTATATATAAGATTATTTACTTCATTTTTAAATTACATTTTAGGATTTGAAACTTAGGACAGTATTAAGATAAAAACTTTGACTTGAAATAAAAATTTTAACAAATAAAAATCTGAAAGAGAATTTTAGGAAAATTATAACACGGTAATTTGAGTTAAGGAGAAAGTTTAAGAGAAAATTAGTAATTAACTTTTCACTTGAAAATAAATTTTAAAATAATAACAATATGGTAGAAAAATTTTAGAAGAATAATAAAATGATAATTTGAGTTAACTGAAAAGTTGATAATTTGAGTTAAGAGGAAAGTTTAAGAGAATATAAAGTAATTAAATTTTTTATCATTTATTAGTTCAAGTAATTTAGAAATTGAAAAATAGAATGAAATATATTAATCTAGCTAATGTACACATATTGACCATTAATCTTAATATTACAATTATTATATGAGACGTAAAAGAGTAAACCGTCTTATAATTATTTTCTAAAAACACGGAATTTTATATTTAAAAGGAATACTTAAAAATTAGTGTTAGATACTAAAAAAGGATAGAAAAAGGTTTCTAAAATGACACTATCATTGTCACATTCATATTAATATCATATATCATTTATGAGAGAGTAGCAAATAACATCTATTAATTTTTTTGAATAACATCTATTACTTAACAAAAAAAAAGTACGGTATACACAATTAAGATTTTGAAAGATTTTAACACATTTATTTTAATGTTTCACTTATTTTAGTAGAATCTTTCAAAATTTCATAAAATTGGATTGATTTCAAAATATATAAAAACCCTTGCAAATATTTCAAAAATCATCATTTTTATAAAATCAAAAAAATCTTTGAATTTATGAATTAATGAGATTTTAAAGAATTATTTTAAATATTGAGTGAATACAAATGGATAGCAAACCTTTTTTTAAAATCCAATTGAAAACTCTAAAATTTTTTAGAACTTTTTAAAATTTGAATTAAATATCTTAAAATTTGAATTTTTAAAAATGATCTAAAATTCAAATTAAATAAATCATGAATTTTAAAATCTAAAAATTTCTAACAAAATCGAAATATAAGTTTGGGAATATGTTGAGTATGCTTCCCAAATATGTAAATAAGTGTAAATAAATAAAATAATTTTGATTGAATATCTTCATTTTTTTTTTGTCAAACATTGAATATCTTGATTTGAATTTTGAGTATTAGTTGTGAGTGTATGTACAAAATCACCCAAATAAATATATTATCTTTGTACCTTTTAATTGACTCTTCGTAAGAAATAATTTCTAAATACTTTTATTCACTTCTAGTCCATTTTTTTTTTTAAAATTATTTATTGTTATTTTCAATATTTGACTAATTAATGAAGATATACTAAAAATTCAACTTAATTCAATACAATTATTATTGCTAAGCAAAAAACAAATAGTCCAATGTATATTTTCTTAAAATACCTATTTTTTTAAAAAAAGGAATAATGAAAAAAGATTAAGAGTAATTTAAGAAAGTGAAAGTACGTTATGACTTATTTTCCTTTGAACCTTTTTGAGTTTTCTTAAAAATTATTTATCACTTGAATTTATAAGTTATATATAAAGAAATTGTCCTTGTAATTTAAATTTAGTTTTTGGTAGATTTTTCTTCTTTTTTTTTTGAAATTGGTAGATTTTTCTTATGATTTAGAAAAAAAAGAATTTGTTTTTATTTATATGCTACTCTACGTTTTTTATTAAAAATATGTAAGAAGAATTTCATTCTAATTTAATTTAATAATGGGGTAATACATGAATTTTAAACTAAAAACACAACATTAAATTTTAAAATAATTTTAAAAATTGTTTGAATATTGATTTTAATAAATATAAGCATTAAATACAATATTTTTAACATAACTAATGTTTTTAGTAAAATATACCAAACAAAACTTACTAGTTAATAGAAAATGATTTAATTCCATCAAAATAATAGTTAAGTTGGGCCTGTAAAAAACTTGATAAGATGGAATGGTGTTAAGGCCCAATTGAGTTTCTTAAAAATCTCATTTTGTCTTGGACCGGTTACATCTAGAAATATCTATTCTTTAGGAAGTTTTTCATTTCATATACCAGTATAAAAACTTAGAAATATCCTTTTCTATAGAAGTTTCTATTCTTTTCATATATCAGTATAAAAACCCACACAACAGATAATATATAAAGGATAGAAGATTGTATTTATAATCTCAACAGTTTGAAAGAATGACAATCGATGATTGTCTTAGTGATGAAATTCAGTTGCAGAAGATGATTCTCTATTGGTGTAAGCTGCTCTATCACTTTCTTCCACCTCTCTCTCCTTCTGTCCCTCCTTTTGTCTCTGTCCCTCCTAATTATGTGTATATAAACACATACATGTGATTGTGGCACAATCAAGCAATTTGACTTGATTTTTTAATTGTTTTAACTTGATTTGTAAATATTTTTAAGTATAAAATTGAACTATTTTATTCATTAATTGTTGTAATCTTTGCAGAAAATAATGAAGAATGTGCTCCATTAATCACCTCCTCCATTGACAATAGTTTTAAGGTAATTCTTTTAAAATTTATGCAATATTAATATTTGTTGTGTTTGTTGTTATTCTAAAATATTCTTATTCTTTTTATATTTATCTTAGAAACTCGTGCTACTTGAATGATGAATCAATTAGAACGTAAATACAATCCAACTTTTAGACTTTTATACTTTAATATTATAACCACACATTGACATAATTTATTTTGTAGTCAGTGGGTAGAATGTTATTTGTGTACCAATGGTGAATAATATCAACAAGACAATAAAATTTAATATTTTTACTACTATTTATAAAAATAGAAATAAAGTTTTATGGTTAGAATTCTAACAATTACATATTACGTCCATAGAACTTAAAATACCATACAAGGATGCTGTTCTCTTACCTGGAGGAATGGTTAATGATGTTAAATGTGAGGTGGTTGGTTCTATCTGCTACCAATCCAGAGAAAGAGAAAATTTGGTTTAGAAGACATGTCATCACAACAGGTATTAATTTCTCTTTACTTTGATATTCATTTTAGACTTTACATAATACCAAAAAAATAAATAAGATATTCATATTTCAACGTGAACTCATAAAATTCTTGAAAGATATATAATTTAATAAGATGTCTTTATTTAACACCAGAAAATGTGAAGTCAAAAATGATGATACATTAACTCTAAATAAATTTATTTAGGGTACCTTTTCCCAAGTACATTGCTGTACATGCCCCTTTCTGTTTTCATAAACTTATTTGGTTTAATTTATTTTCATATTTCTACTTATGCAGAAATAAACATAAGAAGAAAATTGTTATGCCGCATAAAGTGATTCCTAAGAAATCTGAGGACATGGAAGATTCTAATAAGGGGCGGTGGGTGCGTCTGTGAGAGAATCTAAACCTTTGTCCTGTGTTCTTTTTTCTCTGATAGCCACAACGTCATTTTGATAAAGTCCTCACAAATTTAGTCATTGTACATGCATTCAACCCTTTTGTATGTAAAATTGATGAATAACAAATATTAAAAAAATAGCAGTTTGGGTGATTAGATGATGATTTTGTATATATTTGTAGATATGTGTATATATGTATAATATATAAAGAATTATATATAGTGGATACTTCCACATTTTGGGTTTCCTTTTTTCATATATAACGGAGCCAGTATTCAATTTGAATTTTCAGCCATACACTTCTTATAGTTTGAAAAACTAAAGTAACGTACTTAAATACTAACTCTATCCACTATTCATGAAATACATATAGCCAGTGTTGTTTAAGGTCCAATATCTAAAAGGGCCAAAGAATGCAAATTTTTGAAGTATGAATCCAAAGCACCATATAATAACCTAGATTTTTGGTCAAACTTAAAGACATAAATGAATAGTAATCTTGTGGTTAACTAAAAAAATATTTGAACCCACACTATGAGCGAGTTGTCCTATGAATTTTTTGAATGGATTTCACGCATTTATGATACAAATGAGTGTATGCAAACGCCGTTAGTTTTCGAACATAGCCATTATTTCAAAAGGTCCTATTTTAGGGGTAATCCATGAGTACAAAAAATCATATCACGCCAAGAAAATTATAAGAATTAGAATTCTATATTGAGGTTCTAAATTTAATACTAGCAATGAGAGGGGATTTGACTTAACAAGGGATGTTCTACAAATCGTTTTCGGAAAATTATCAAACTTACATACGAAAAATTGACGAATGTCATAAGTTGGAAACTAAATAAGTGAAGTATTAATGCAAGGAATTCAAGTTACATGTAACTAAGGGAACTACAAGCTAACAAGGCTAGTTAGAAAGCCAAACTAGTTGTTACAAACACACTTCCGTGAATTAGGGAAAGACTAAAGTTCCTTAAAATAGAGATCAAGACCTATAATTTTAGGCTTGAAAATGTTGAATTATGCACCTATATACACATAAGGATACATGTACACACCACTTATAGCATTATTTCAAGAAACAAAAAATTAATAGAGCCAAACCCCCTTCCTTTCTGTTTATGGGGCCTTAAAGAAAAAGGCAACGAAGAAGAAGTTCAAGCACCAAGCTTGAAACCTTCTAAAATCCTACGAAAATTTCCAAGGTTCCTTACACTCCTATTAAGACAAGGTAAAAATTCTAAGCTCACCCATGGTGTTTTCTAAGGTAAATAAATTGTTGAAGTTTCTAATGAATGGTAAACATCAATCTTGTTCTTGATTTTTCTTTAAGGTTTTAGGTTTATTAGCTTAGGAAAACCTTCCTTAAGGGCAACCAAGCTTGTGTAAGTATATTAAGAGCTTTAAGAATGTATAAATAGAATAAATAAGTGAGACTTAATTATGCAATAAATAGAATTTCCAATTTAATAATAACTCTAATTAAGATTAGGGTTAGAAATCAGGTTTTGCCTCTCCTATAAATACCTCATTATGGCTGAGAATTAGGGTTATGTTTTTATTTGATAAAAATCATAAACCCTAGCAGNNNNAGAGGCAGATCTGGTTCGAGTGCAAGTACACATCCTCTATCGATCAATCATTCGTGTGGATACCTCTAAGTCGTAGATCGCACAAGGCGGGATACGTGGTCATTGATAAAGATAGGACTTCCACTTCTGATTTAAGGAAAGCTTTTTAAGGTAAATGCATCTGATCCACGAATTAATTATCTATTTTTTGCATGGATCCTGAGATGGGTTTCGGTTTTCTGTTTTTATTACTGTTTTTCGTTGCGTTTATGTGCACGAAACCCTTCAATGGTATCAGAGCTACCTGCGAAAAGTAATTAATTTATTTATGTGTTTACTGGTTTTATGAATATAGCATGTATACAATCTGCCATGACTGTTATGTATGCGATTTTGTATGTTTTACTTGCTGATATGTTTATAGGTGTATAAACTGATGAACAGATTATGTATGGACACAATATGTTCATGATAAACGATCTGTCTATATGTATAAGATACATGATACAGATACGGGGAGACAGAAATGATCAGATCAGTTTCTGGAAAATCAGAAAAATAATATTCTGCAGTTTTTCGAAAACAGTCTCCCTAACTCCGATTTGGACGCATAATACCTTTTCGAAAAGGAAATCGTGTCACGGTTCAAACTGACCACTTTGCATCATCTATGGTGTTTTTCGGGCATTTGAGGTCATTTAGGCCCTTAAAACTTCGTTTTAGTATATTCTGATAATTATACAAATTTTTCTAATTTTGCCATATTCGATTTTTATGATTAAATCATGATAAATATGGCATGTTAAGATCAGATTATGTGTTTGCATATATTTATATGTGTTGGATGAGAATGGTGAATGGTTATGGCTCTTCGACCCTTAGATTAATGGTTTATGTTTGAGATTTTGGTTTTTAATTACGACTTCCATGTCGTTTTGATTTTTGTAACTATTATCTCGAATGTAACTCAAGTTCACTTTGTAAGTTCATTAGATTAGTTTATGTTATTCATTATGTAATGTACCTGAAGAAGGAGTCCATTGGAGGTGATCTAAGGAAGCTATACAAGGAAGCAACTCAAGTTCAAGAAGAAGACATGTGATGTAATCATTAGTTGTATTTATTTTCTTAACCATATTAGACTGACCTTGATCTTTATCATGAGCTTGATAAAGATCGCATAGGATGGGGCCATAACCAAACACGTTTACTTTATCGCATTTTACATATATGTATATTTGTATGTATAGAGTAATTAGTGATGCATGCTTTAATTAGAAAAATTATGCATGAATGTATGTATTAGATACGTCACCCATGCCATGCCTGCTAAATAAGATAAAATCTGTAATGATTCAAGATTTTATAAAATGAACAAACGATTATGAGATTCTCGTGTTTATGAAACAAAGAATATTGTACGAATTTTCTTTATTTCCGACATTGGGAGATTTTGACAAAAACAGGTTCTTAGAACTTGAAGGCTGTGGGTATTAAGTGAGTCCATAGTGACTCCTCCACTACCTGGAAATCAAACCATTGACGAATATTGATTTGAAGTACTTTATTCAAGGAAAAATTGGAAATATCTTTATGATAGGATCATGATAGTTTAAAATTTAACAAAACCCTAAGATTAAATATTAAGTTGTCTAGATGCCTTCCATTATGTCCGATGCATCAATATCGAGATCGATATGGAGTGGGTTCGCCAAAGCGGAGTACTCTTGTCTATCTTGGGAAGGTGTGTTGACCTATATTGATAGGACCAATGGGTTTGACTTAAATAAGTTACCACAATAGGATTGTGAACTTAGAGGCATAGAGTTTGGCGAGATTTATTAGATAAATAAGAATAATGGTTGTTCCACCAAACTATCTAAGAGTTATATAGTTGATATAATTGAC
>PHNY01056984.1:33483-51783 GCA_003724115.2 Anethum foeniculum
TATGGCTACATTCATACCACTTCTTGCATCACAATTTTGGAAGGACAAGCCTTTAGTAAAGGTCTCCATTGACTTCAAGATAATGGAATGTCTTGACTTCTAAATGTTATTTATGCAACAACAAATATATATCCTATAGTAAACAGAAAAATAGAAAATGTATATGCTTGTCAATTTATTGAAAAAATCACAAATTCATGCTGATTCATTTTAAAGCTCAAAATTATTGCTGCACAAATTTTAAAAGTCACTCATCAAGGTCATTATTTTTAATTTACTTTAACTCGATAATTTCTAGATTGGTCTTTCCATTGCTTCAATTTTTGTCTTTTATTGTCCTAGTCATTCTTGAGTAAATTCCTAACTTGACAATATCTAGACCATTCTTTGCTTTGAATTAACCATGATCTTATTTTTTTAATTATATAATTTGATTTGATATGTGGTATATGTTTATGTACGAAGTTAGGCATCAATATGAACGCGTATAATCCAAGTAAAAGATACTTTTTTTCACAAGACTAAATCTTGACCTACATCCTTATTCACTAAAAACTCACTGTCATATTTATAGGATGACACTTATATCTCAATTATCACTAGAAGAAAAAAGGTAATAGACATCATACATTAGACATTTGCTCGTGCCACAGATGTAAAAAATAACATTAACAACCCCCCATTAAAAACCCGATGTCTTTCTGTTTTAAGGACATAATATATTTATTAAACGATGTCTAAAGTTCCGTTTAAAAATTTCACTGCGCGGCATCTCCAATATATTTCCTCCCTTAGTGAAATTATTCCCTCCGTTAACAAAATTAAACTCCCTCCATTTACAACTTGTAACCAACACCTGTTGACCCTCCTTTGACCCCTCTTTTTCTTACACAAACCGATAAAAATCAAAATCAAAACTAAAATTAAAAACTAAAAACTAATTTCACTCACTCTCATACACTCAAACCCACTCGAACCTCTCGACTCAAACCCTAACCTCTCTTGACTCAAACCTCTCGGCTCAAACCCTAACTTCCCTCGCCTCTCTCTCCTAAGAACCCTAATCTCTCTCGCCTCTCTTTCGCAAGAACAAAGCTCCAGTCTCACCTCCGGTCTCGCATCGCGCGGCTCTCTTTCCAGTCTCAACTCCAGTCTCTCTAAGAAGCTCAACTAAGGTCTCTCTCTCAAAGATCAATTCTGTCTCTCTCTTAAAGCTCAACTCCGGTCTACATTGGTACGCTCATGTCTTCTCTGTGCTCAACTCTCTCTCATCTTCTCTGTGCTCTTTTTTCTCTCCTCGTTTTTCAATTCGAAACCCTAGTTTATAAAGTTGGGAGTTGTTGAAAATTGAAACTGTAATTTGTTAATTGGGGGTTTATCTGTTATTCGTTATTGTTATTTGTCTTATGAGGCTCATTAGTTTTAATTTTTTGGGAATATTTGAAACTTTAATATGTTTGGGCTGTTGATATGATTGTAATATTTAAGATGCTTTGGATTTTTGTTAGTTTGTTACTTGTGGTTAGTTTGATTTTTGTTAGTTTGATTTGTGTGGGTTATTGTATGGTATATGGTTGTTTGTTATGATTTTTGTATTATTATATGATTTTTGTATTTTTGTTATTTGATTATATATCACTTTGTTGTGACTGTTTAGGATAGTTTTGATTATATGTGTTATTTTTTTCTATTCTAATTGTAATTGGAGGTGTCATTTGTCCAAATGAATTAAATATAGATTAGATTTATGGTTGTGGCTGTTTAGGATAATTACAATTATATCTTATAATTTATAGAAAGTGTCTAGTTACATTTATGTACTAGCACATTAGGCAGTTGTAATTGAACATGTCGACGTGAATTGGTTGATTTAGAATAAATAAGCGCAAGTAAACTATAACTTCTTTCCTAATTTAGTAATGCAGAATTATCAATTTTGGCATGAAAATGGTACAATATATGTGCATACGATTATGATCAGTCCTATATATGTATAATTTTTAGTATGAAAATAATGGTACGATAAAATAGTAATAGGTGACACTACATACTACTTAGTCATAAAATTGCTACTAAGCTTTCATGCTAAAAGCCGATAGAGATTGTTTAGAATATTAAATTGGTGTCGAAAACTTCTTGATCTTTGCTGAGGAAAATGCTAAAAACCCTAAGAAAATCCCTTTCCCCTGTGCACACTGCTCAAACTTCAAAAAATATTTTGTCAACCTAATCAGTGGTCATCTATATGAATCTGGTTTCAGTTTAGGATATGTGGATTGGATTTGGCATGGTGAAGAGTGTCGTAATAGTACCAAGTCGTTTGTTGGTAGTTCATGTCCTCCAAAAAAGCCTTTAAGAGGTTTGTTGCCGAACAACCTCTTTATGAGGGTAGTGAGTGCACTAAAGTAGAGTCGGTCTTGAAATTACATAATTGGAAGGCTCGGTTTGGAGTTAGTGATAAGGCCTTCACCGATCTTCTTGAATGTATAGACTTTTTTTCCTACCTAAAGATAATGTGCTTCCGATAATATATATGAATCGAAAAAAACCTTGACTGATTTAGGACCGGAGTACGTTAAATCCACGGATGTCCAAGTGACTGCCTCTTATACAGGGGTCCAACTGCTGAGTCTTTATCAGAGTGTCCCAAATGCCATCTTTCTCATTGGAAAATTTGGAAAGATGGTAAAGTTAGGGTGAATGTGTCAGCCAAAGTTATGTGGTATTTTCCGATAATCCCAAGATTTAAATGACTTTTTAAATCTGCTTCTACTGCTAAGCTAATGAGCTGGCATTCAGATAATCGATTTAAAGATGGAAATATGTGTCATCCATCTGATTCCCCTTCTTGGAGAAATGTAGGGTGTAGGTGGCATAAGTTTAAAAGTGAGGCTAGAAATATACAGTTAGGATTAGCGACCGATGGTATAAATCCACACAACAATTGGTAGAGCTACTGGCCAGTTATGTTAGTAAATTATAATCTTCCTCTATGGTTATCTATGAAGAGGAAGTTTATAATGTTGTCATTGATTTCTGGCCCGCACGAGCCTGGCAATAATATGGATGTATACCTACAGCCGATGATCGATGATTTGGAAAAATTATTGGAGGAAGGGGAACCTAATATGTATGATGCACATACCAAATCTTTCTTCACCTTAAAGGCTGTTTTAATGTGGACTATAATTGACTTCCTGGGGTTTGCAAATTTGTCGGGCTGCATAAATAAGGGTTACAAGGCGTGTCCAATTTGTGGTGATCATACACAAGCTAGATATTTAATTCATAGTAGAAAAATGTGCTACCAAGGACATCGCCGGTATTTAGATCGTCATCATGCTTATAGGAGGCAGAGGGCAGCGTTCGATGGAGTACAAGATTTTGGTGAAGCACCTGAACCACTTAGCGGAGAAGAGGTGTTAATGCAGCAACAATAACTTCAATTTAGTTTTGGGAAGGGGAGAAAGGTCAAAAAAGGTGGAGTATGCATGGAAGAAGCCATCAATTTTTTTGAATTAGAATATTGGAAGTTTCACCATGTTCGTCATGGTTTAGATGTTATGAACACTGAGAAGAATGTGTGCGATAATACAATTAGGACATTGTTTAATATGAAAGACTAAGGACAACACTGCCTCTCGTCTTGATATGGTCGAGATGGGTGTGCGGCGTGATTCAGCTCCTGAAATAGGTGAAAAGAGGACCTACTTACCTCCTGCCCCTTTTACTTTATCCAAAAAAGAAAAAAAATGTTGAAATCATTATTAAACATGAAACTACCATATGGACATGCATCGAATATCCGAAATTGTGTATCCATGATTGATATGAAGTTGTATGGCCTGAAGTCGCATGACTGACAAATCCTCCTCCAACAGTTACTACCAGTTTGATTCGTTCCGTGCTGCCAAAAAATGATAGGGTTAGTATCATAAGATTGTGTTTTTTCTTCAACACTTTGTGTAACAAAGTCGTAGATGTATCGAAATTGAGTAAACTCCAATCTGATGTGATTTGAACCTTGTGCGAATTAGAAAAAATATTCCCTCCTTCATTTTTCGATATTATGGTACATCTTACAGTCCATTTAGTAAAGGAATTACGTTTATGTGGACAGGTTTTTTATCGGTGGATGTTTCCATTTGAACGATTTAATAAGAATTTGAAGAGTTATGTACGAAACAGATTTTATCCCGAATGTTGTATAGCTGAAGGCTATTAGAAAGAAGAATCAGTTGAATTTTACTCGGGTTTCTTTAGCTAGAGTAGCAGAACTGCAGGTCTTGAGAAAGACAAAAACAAACTTTCCGGTCCAGGTGGTGGTGTGACAATCAAGTCTGTCAGGGAAAAAGAAAGAGATGAGGCACATCTCACAGTCATTCATATAATTCTGAAGTGGAACCATATGTTAAGTAAGTAAAATAAAATAAATATATTTTTATATATGTTACTAGTTAGTGTCATGTGTGTATTCTTATGTAATTAAATTATCATTAGGTTGCATAAGGAATATTGGGAAAAAATTAACCAAGGGAAAAAGAGGAGTATACAATGGCTTTTGGGAGAGCACAATCGCCATTTTGTAGATTGGTTTTAACAGAAAGTAGGTTTATATCCTCTTCCTGGTGTTACTATTTTCTGCAAGTCATGCTTTTAATTGAAATCAACTTATATGCATTCTAACTTTATGTATAGGTAAGTATAGAAATGAGGGATAATCAGCAAGTCGTTTCTCAAACAATAAGATGGTTGGCGGAAAAACCTTCATTTTCAGTGTTGACTTATGAAGGATATATTGTCAAGGGAGTCAGATACCACACAAAAGACCGAGATAACTCTAGGGTAGTTCAGAATAGTGGTGTGTCATTAGTTGCCAGGACAGTCCAGGTCTTGAGTGCTAAGGATTTAAATCCTATAGAAAGTGATTTAACATTCTATGGGATTGTAGAAGAAATATGGGAGTTAGATTACCACGCATTTAAGCTCTCTTATTTTTGTGTACATGGGCAGCCAATGACAGAGGCATCTGGTCTGATGACCTTGGGTTTACACTCGTGAATTTCAATCGAGTTGGACACAAAAAAGACAAATTTGTTTCTGTTGACCAAGTCAACCAAGTCTTTTATGTTGAGGATCCATGTGATGCTAATTGGCCGATTGTGTTATCATTAACAACATGAGATTATCATGATGTTTACAATGAAGATGCTCTAGAAGGAACCTCCTGGAACCCTCCCCCATTCTGTTCTGCGATCCTTATATGTGACCCTACTAGTAGTGATGATGATGCAAGTGTTACCAATAAAAGACAAAATGTAGAGGGGATTTGGGTGAAAAAGTTATATGTGCTAGCTATTCTGTTTGAATTGTAACCTGAATTGTTTAACTTTAATTGTTTGGATTGTAACCTGAATTGTATCTTATGTATATATATATGATCTGCTTGTAATAGTTTGAATTTTTAGTGAACTTTCCATTATATTTTCATTTTGCTTATAAACCTTGTGAATTATAATTTTTCTGAATTTCTTGTATATGATCATTTTGCTTCTAATTGTTTACTTGTTCATTTATTGTACTTGTACTAATTGTTTGTAAATTATAAATGGTGTTCACATTGAACGAAGACGATAACACTGGCACCTAAAAAGCAAAAGAAGACACAAAATGGCAGATTCAGGCAACGTTAGCCGTGGAAGTAAGAAACTTGAAACGGAGGTCAGAGTATCGGAAGCTCATCACAATGATGAAGCGGATGATAATCATGAAGCTCAACAACAGGAGTCGGAGAATTCCACAGTAACCACGAATGATACCGGTGTAAGAAAATCTGGAGGGAAGCGAGGTGTATGCGTAATGTACAAAGTTATTGTGAAGAAAGCGCATGGAAAAAAATCAAAAGTGACATGTGATGAATGGGGAATTCCAAATGGGGAAACTATGGCCCGGTTGCAGTCATATATTGGTATGTTGCCTAGGACTACAGTTCCAATCGATGTTGCTAGCTGGCCTGTTGTAGATCCTAAATTTAAATCAAAGATTTGGCTTGAGATTCAGGTACTCTACAACTTCTTCATTTTAACATTTTAATTCAATTTCTTGATGTCAACATGTTCTGTTAATTGCTTGATATTTATTTTACTTCTGTTTTTTGTAGTCAACATTCAAAGTTGGTCCACATTGTGAGGACATTGTACTGAAGTATGCTGGCTTTAAATGGCGGCAATTTAAAACTAATTTGATAAGGAAGTATGTCATGCCGTATCTTAAAGACAAGAAAATACAGAGTAAGCCACCAAAAAGATATTCTTATGGTAGGAAGTCAACCTTGAGAAGATTTGTGAAACAGAGGACTGGTCCGAATTGGATGGTATATGTAATTTTTTTTAATTTTGTAATTCAATAGCCTTGTACATTTTTAACTGTTAATTTTGCACTTATATGACATTTACTTTTACGTTTTGGCTTTAATTAGAAAATTCATGAGGCACAGAGCAAAAGGATTTCCAAGAGAAAGTATCATCACCGGCTGTCGAGAAAGGGTTATATTGGTCTAAAAGAATAGGAAGTAAAAATATATTTAATACGTGCTATCTTATTCAGAAACTTATATGATATTTATGTTTTGATTCATTTTGAACTGATCAAAAAAGGAAGGTCGGAGCCGGAAGTAGAACCTCATAGAGCCATTTTTTGAAAGAAGGCTCCTAAGTGAAAAAAAAATGGCGAAGAGGTCTAAGATGTCGATGAAGAGTAGGCTGTTGTCTGCGATAAAATTGCAAGTTAAATATACAATTTTAATTGAAATATTATTTATGTGATTTAGTGTTTTTTTAAATCATGTGATTTAGTGTTTTAATACGAGTATTGTAATTTGTGGATTGCAGGTATTAGTAATTAAAATTGTTTGTAAATTGTCCAATATGCATACAAGCTTTTACTTTAATTAGTAATTAAAATTGTTTGTAAATTTTTTGTAAATTAGTAATGAAACTTGACATAGCTGTCGTGGATCAAGATTTGAGGAACTTAGCAAAGCGTGACTTCAAAATTTATATAGTCCAATAAAATTATAGTGGAAGTTAAAGAAAAAAATCATATGATATATTCACACCTGATAGTCAAGATGGTGGCAATAATAGCAGAATTGTCGGTTCTGCTTCTGATCTAAATGTAGATGTAGAAAATTGTTTGTAAATTGTTGTTTTTCCAATTGTTTGTATTTGTGATCAACTGGTACTTTCCATGGTCCAAAATTTTTTCATATTTTTTAATGTCAATATACAGGATGCTTTGTTGGAAAAAAAAAAGAAAAAGGTGAAATACAGTTCTCCGGAGGTGAAGATGTATTGACTACAGCTTTAGAGAGTCGTGAGCACTTGGGAATGGTCTGGGCTGTTGGAGGGTACGTAACTCCAAAACAATACTTTAAGCTGCCGCGAGAGAAAAAGATTCGAATCACGAAGGAAGAGTTAATGGCGCGTGATCGACAAAGGGATGAAAAGGTCGATAAAAGGACACGGGCTCTTGAGGAAGAGATTGCTCAGCTGAAAGCAATGATCACAAATGGAGTTGCTCTTCACTCCCCAATGCAGTCTAAAAAGGCAAGTTACCAGCCAGAAAATAAATTGGTTCTGGATCTTGATAAAGATGAGGAATGTGTTCCTATAGATGCGCATCCTAAGCCTACACCTCCTGCAACCAAGGTAAATTAACCATAATGTAGTATTTTATTTATTCATAGATTTTTATGGATATTTATTCTGTCATTTACGTATTGTAGGGGCCGAGAGCTTGTCCATGGAATTGATATACCAATTGGACATAAGTATGTCTCTGTTGATGGCATCATCCACGAAGATGCCTTGCTTCCAGTGCCAGTGCGTGATGCACTTGGCTCATCTTACCACGGCCTAAGGAATTAATCAGCTACCCCACTCCAATAGTAAGTGTATAATATAATATGTTGGCTTAATTTTGGAATAAAAAGATGCTTGTAAGGATATTACAGATATAATATGTGTTAACATTTTTTAATGATTTTATTATCAACAGATTAAGAAAAAAGAAAGGACGCGGCCAATTGCAGATAAAAGTAATAAAATGGAGGATCTGCAGAAATTTAAGTCATAGTTCATTGAAGCGAAGCCAAGTAAAAACGTGCCAAAAGGCTTTAGCCTATTGTATGAACATGCAACTACATGGATGAAAACAGCTGGGGTTTCAATACAGATCCGATGCAATTCAGATGTTTTTGGCCATGAAAAGACTATTTATCTATTACATGAGAATATTTTATCGTTGTTGGACTTTAAAATGTTAAGGGAAGATGTAATTGCAGCTTACATGATGTAAGTTTCATTTTTTTACATTTTTAGCTGACATGATGCAGTTGTAATTTCTTGTTCTAATGTTAGCTACTCTTTTTGTACGTTGCATACTGAAATAAGTTAACAACCATGGCAGGGACATTCGCTTTTGTTGATCCGAGATCCACGTTTCACTTGAATGTTGAGTTCGAAACATATACTGTCAATCGGTTGAATGAAGGTAACCCGGATCGACGGTTCTTTTTGCCACACAGTCAGAAGTAAGTTATCTACATGTCTTTTTGAAATTGTACAAACACTATAATATGTCATGTGTTAAATCTATTTTTGCAATGTTTTGTTAATCAAACCAGTATGCACTGGATTTTGGCAATCATTTGGGAAGGTGAAATCTATTTTCTCAACTCACTACCTCATCCAACACAGTTTTCACAGCTAGAAAAGGCATTATCAAGGTATCTTATAATTTGTTTTTCTACATTTTGTCAAATCTGCTTAATTCAGCATTTTTCTGCATTTGTCAAAAACATTTTTCTAATTACAGGGCAGTGAAAAACTTATAATTTTTAAATTGGGAGGGGCAACAAGTAGCCAGCCAAGGCAAAGTTTTTGAAAGTTTCTGACTGTAATTGTTTACACTTTCTCATTATACTTAGAATACTAATTAGTTTGGTTGAGGTGTAATTATAATTTTTTGCTGATACGGATCGCCCAAACAACCTGGAGGCCATGAATGTGCTTACGTAGTCATGCGCTACATGAAAGAAATTATCAGTGATACGAGACTGAATTTTGTTACAAAGGTGTGCATATTTTTTTTCCTCGCTTACCTTTTAAATTATAAAAGTCCAGTAGTTAGTTTAATTGATTTGTGTTTCGTTCTTTTGTTTCAGTGGTTGTCCAAGACTCGAGCATCTTACAACGAGGCCCAGCTTGATGAAGTACGCATTCAGGCTCTCCAATATATCCAAGAGCAAATCTGAGCAGTTTAGTGTTTGGTAAAGGCTAACATTTTGGTATATATACAACCTAAGTTCTGATGTAGAAATTAGTAGTTAATTATGCGGACTGATGATGGTAGATGGCCCGTAAATTCTTATTATTTGGTACTTTGTTGTGGCATGATGGTGGAATGTTGGTTTTGTGGGTCGATAGATGTGTTAGTTGGTAAAAACGATATCTTGTAATTGGTTTTATGGATGATGATGGTGTATGTTGGTTGTATATTGTGAATTTGGTGTAAATTGCAATTTTAAAATATGGCTCGATGTCCACAAATGGACCTTTTCAAATTTTGTTTGTATTTGTGAAGACATTAGTTTTTTTCAATGTGCCTTATAAATCAATGTCTAATGGTAAAAAGTACATCACATTTTCAATAAATACTGATGTCCTAAAGTAAGATAGACATCAAAATTATTGGCCAAAAATTGAAGTCAAAAAAACAAATTATCGAAGGCTTAAATGTACATAGACATTAGTTTTTATAAGTTAAAACTGATGTCTATAATAACAAACGACATCACCCACAGCTGATGTCTAATTATAACATATATATTAGTTTTCTTTTACAAAAACCGATATCGTACATAATATAGATGTCACCCTAAAATGATGTCTATCAGTAACATATATATTAGTTTCATTTAAAAAAAAAACGATGTCTGTAGGATAATAGACATCACCTTTAACGGATGTTTATAAGGTAATTTTATATCGGTTTCGATTTCTAAAAAAAGGATGTCTAAAATGAGCATTCACATCGCGTTTAGGTGATGTCTATTATTCAATAAAAATCATTTTCTAAAAAAAATTACCGATGTATAAGATATAAATACTTAGTGTAGGTATATGCTCAAATGAATTGAATACATGTAAATATGGTATAAAATTTATTATGTGTGGTATATTTTAGAAATTAAGGTATCATGGACATCACTTTTTAAGTTAAAAGTGATGTGTAATTTCGTATAGACGTCGATTTATGGTCGATGTCTAGAATAGACATCCCGAAATAGATTTATAACATCCAAGCCCATAACCGAATGTATACCGGACTCAACAACCCACCACAGGTTAGTCCGAAAAAGCTAGCGATTTGGTATACATTAGTTATTGACTTGTCCTTATAAAGGTTCTAGACACTCTTATTCTTATCGATATAGGATGTTACAAAAAACTGATATCGATTAACATTTATAGTGTATCCAATTATAGAAATGAAAGGAAGATGACTTGAGCTAAATATGTTAAATCTAAGGGAAGATATGCAAGACGAAGAGAAGGTGACTTTTGCTTAAATATACTTTTATCTATTCTACCTAGATCGTCTTGACTACTAGATTTGACAAATAGATGTCAAGACGTCCAACATGTTGTTTGTAAGCTTAAGAAACCCAATTTATAGACTTAAGCATGCCTCAAGATATTGAAATATTTATTTTGATCGGACCATTCAGTCTTATAAATTTGATCAATGTCCAAGCTAATTTTGTATACACCAACAATGGTATTTATCGTGTTATATGTGGATGATAGTTATCTCATAGGTAAGAATGTGAAGATGTTATCCTATAGTCAATATATATATGGTTGTCCTTTAAAATCAAGGACCCGGGTAAAATAATATACACCAATCAAAGTAATAATAGTATTTACTAAATATATTAAATACTAATTACATAATAAGTAAAAAATGACATACTGTTAACATAAAATCTTTTACATAACTATAATTAAAAATTAATACATTAATAAAATTAAGTTACAAATATATTATTTTATTGTATTTCAACTTGAGTTTTTGTAAATCTTTATTTTATTTATTATCTTATATTAAGATTACAAAATAGCATAAAAAGATACATTTCTTTGAAAAAATTTATTAAAATACTTCAATCTCTTAAATTCTATTACTAATTTTTAAAATATAATGAAAGAAATTTATGCATTTAAAGAACTATTAACAAAAAGGAAAAATGTATACACAATGAAAAGAGGATGTGCCTATAGCCTTCCCTTTTTAAATCATTTTTACTGTCTTTTTTACTAAATCATTTGTACGTAATGTTAATTGTTGGTAAATTTTAAAAACGTTGTTTAGATAAATTAAGGAAGAAAAGAATAAAAAAACCATCACATTGATTACATCTAAAACCTAAGATAATGTAACTATTTAACGGAGTTAATGGAAGTTTTATTTTCTTTTCTTCTTATTTTCCACCTAATTTCTCTCCTTTTAAGAAAGAGTTTTTATGTTTACTATATATATATATATATATATATATATATATATATATATATATAGAGAGAGAGAGAGAGACGATTTATTAGTTATAATAATCTTAGATTTTAATAAAAGTACTTGTTAGTTTTCGTTTTATGTAATTTTTAAATATTAGGTGATCAATAATATAAAATCTAAGTTATAATAATATATTTAATATATTTATAAATATTTTTTGAATGAAGATGAAATAAATTAAAACAAAAATAAACCGAAAGCGCTATGTCTCAATTTCTCTGATATAATTCTAATGCATGTAAATGATTCAAAACATAGATTTTGTTGAGTCCTCTCACTAGACTCATAATGTATATCAAATTCCTTCATATTTTCCTCAAACTTCTCAGCTTTTTGAGCAGGTGTTCAGCCCACTTTATACAGGAAACAAAGATAAAAAGAAGTCAAAGGCACTTCTAACACTACAATGCAAACAAGGGCCTTTCCGACCAGTTATTTTCCCAAAGTCTAAACCGACAGCTACAAAAAGTAGTGGGTTATAAAAATAATCTATCAGTAAAATTCGACCGTAATCAGGATACTTTTATCCAGCCAAGGCGCCTATGGAAACCCGAACAAACCCCACAGTCTCCTGCCTGTGTACACGTCATCCTTAACAGACCTATATATAAGAATGTAGTTTTTGATTTTCAACCCCACCAATTTTGTGATCGTTTTTATATCGGAGTTAATGCTCTCAACTACCAACAGTCAGCTGGAGGAAAAATTATATCTATGTTATATATAATAGTGAGTATTTATGACATCAAAGCTTTTCTAAGGGACCCTGATCAGACACTTACAATACATCTGGACACAACTACAAATTTATACATTAATTAGACACCTTGCAAATGTAACATACTTACAACACATATGTATATATTTTGTATATTAATCAGACACCTACAACTTCGCGCACCTAACATCTTTGTATTTTATAAGACACATCTAAAACAGTCTTAGGCATATTTATATTAATCATGTCTACAACACATGTGTACATATATACATGTGTACACATATATTGATTAGACGCCTACTACACATTTACACTTTACACATAACAAATTACATATTTTCTAATGTGTGTAAGAAACTTTTGTTTTACTATAAGTATAATTATTGTAAATGGAAATGGAAATTATTATTTATATTCTAATATTTCTCATTAATATGTCATGTTTTGGGCAAGTAAATTAAATAATCAAATCTTGTTTCTTCTTTGACTCAATTTTGAAAATGTACTTATACGAGTTTGTATAATATTACCTTCTTACTGAAATATTTAACTACGTGTGTGCTTTTTAAAATGACCATACTTATAATTTTTTAGTATTTTAAAATTCAACATAACATTTACTAACCCATACACTACAAGTATTTAGTTCATTCTCACTTAAAAAATTAAACTAAGTTACATCTAATACAAACTTCATGAACAAATATCAACATATACAACATGGGTCGGTAAACACACATCTTTAAATGTTATATAAAAAATTGTAAAATCAAAATATTACTTAAGATGGCTATTCTCTAACTTTTTTACTTAAAATTTATGCAAACATGATTTTATGTGTTTTAAGATTCTCCACTTACATATAACAATTCAATAACTATACTAAATACCCCTTAAAAAGTTTAAAATATACAATATAAATTTGTAATTAAAGAAAGTTGTACTTAAAATTTTTGAAATACATAGTTTTGCCATAACCACATTATTTCAGTTTTACTAAAATATCTAAATGAAAACATTATAATGGTTTATTTGAACCTAAATAAATATAGGTCTTTATATTTTAAAATTTTAATTAGAGTATAAATTAAAATAAGTTTTACTAATTATTATCTATTAATTTTTTAAGAAACGAAAATTAATTGTTCAGCGAGTCAAAATAAATAATATTACATGTCATGTAAAAGAAATTATTATCTATTAATTATACAAACTTTTGATGTGCAATTCACCATCTTTTTCAATTATAATAATTGCCTACTTTTTCTACCAAAACTACTAATGCGATATTTACTTTAACTACTATATATTATAATTTAATAATATGTAAAATGTATTAACCATTTAATTCTATTTAATGTTGCCCAAATTTTTAAGATGAATACAACAAAAAATTTATAATGTAATTAATGAAAAATATCTTATATTTTGATATTTTATAGGAAAATCAATAGAATTGTATTGTTGCAAGTTTCACAATTTTTTGTCTTATTAAATTCATGAGTTAGAAAAGTAATTAAGCAACAAATTACTATATATGACCAATTGAGCTCAGTATGTTATATTAATGTGTTACCATAAATTATAAATTAAAATTTAAGTTTTAACGAACTACATATTCATTCTGTAACCAATAAAACAAGATAATTTTATATTTAACTAAATCCCATACACTTTCATATTTTTACTAGTGGAAAGTTATTATTTTTGATTAAATAATTTAGACAAAAAACGTGTACAATCAAAAAAATATTTAAAAATAAAAATTAAAAATATCAAAATATAATATTAAACTTATTACAAATATATAAGACAAAAGCATTATTACTTAATAAAGTAAATAACTAAATATTAAGAAAAAAATTCCAATCTTCCTATAGTATATATAATCCTGAACTTTTCTATTTTAAGGACACATCTACAATACACTACAACACCCTGTGTATATATTTTGTATATTAATCAGACATTTACAACAACTTCACCTATAACATATCTTTATATTTTATAAGGACACATCTACAACATATCTTTATATTTCATAATGACACATGTACAACATATATTAATTAGGTCTACATGTCTACATATCTTGATTAGACGCATGCAACACATTTACACTTTACATACATCTTTGTTAAGATTACATATTTTCTAACACACACCCAATGTGTGTAAGAAACTTTTGTTTTAGTAGAAGTATAATTTTTGTAAATTGGAAAGGGAAATTATTATTTCCATTCTCATATAATGTTTTATAAAGCCCACGCATAGCCCGGCAAACAAGTACTAGTTTTATTAAAACCGACTATATTGGTTGGTTGGATTCATAACTGCAATAAATTTTTATTTCTTTTGTTCTTCATTAATTTCTTGAGTTAAAAGAAGGGGGAGAAAAGTGGGTGGGTAGTGCAATATTTGAAGATAAAAATCACGGAGATCTAAAGCTCATTATTTGTAAGTTGTAAATATGAAGCATTAATTACTTGTGTTTTAAATATTTGCTCAATTTATAAATACATATATATATATATATGTGTGTGTATGTATATATGTGTGTTTTGAACTTGTGACATATATATATCATGTATACTCTTATCTTGCTTCACTTCTGAATTGTGATGGTTGATTAATAGTTTCATTTTATATTAAATGAATATTAATTTATTTTTATGTAATATATTCTAAATGAATTAATCGATATATATATATATATATACATATATATATATATTTGTATTCGTAGATTTCTAATCGAAATCGGGATTGGACGAAGTTACGTTTCAAAAATGTTCAACTTTCATCGAGTAGTGAATATTGGGATGGAGTAAACTATTTTTTATAATTTGCACGTAAAAATGGGATGGTAGACGGAAAAATGAAATGTCCGTGTAACAAATGTAAAAATGAAACATAGTTGTTCGATGAAAATGTCGAACTTCACTTATATCAACATGGCATTTTGGAACATTATAAAGTATGGTATGAGCATGGTGAAAAGATTGAAGCTCCATTTAAAAAATGTAAGCGTATTCCGGAAGAGATTGTTGAAGAGCCTTTTGACTTAAATGCATTATTAAGAGATGTTAATGGTGGAAATAATGATGATGAACAAGGTATGGATAGTAGTAACACCGAAGAATCACCAAACACATATGCTTCTCAATTTTATGCGGATGATAAAGATTTGAGAGCTCCAATTTATCCAGGTAACACAACTTTTACAAGAATGTCATTGAGTTCTAGGTTGTTACATTTTAAGACTTCCGCACAATGTTTCAAAAAAGCGTTTGATTATTTACTTGCATTGCTTGGTGAAGTTCTTCTTACGAACCATAATTTACCGAATTCATATTAAGCTTTCAAGACAATGATGAAGAAGTTAACTTTGGGTTACGAAAAAATTGATGCTTATGAAAATGATTGTATGTTGTACTACGGTGACAATGAGGACAAGATTGTATGTGATATTTGTGGTAGTAATCGTTACAAAGCTTTAAAAAAAGAAAAATGGAAAGGGGACATCGAACAAGGTGTTGAAACATTCTCCACTTATCCCTCGTCTACAAAGATTGTATATGTCACACCATACGGCACAACACATAATATGGTACAAAAAAAGGGAAACTAAGCCGGGGGAAATTAGTCACCCCGCGGATGGAGACGAGTGGAAACAATTTGATCGTCGTCATCCAACATTTGTAAGAGAATCTCTGAATATCCGTCTTGGGCTTGGGACCGATGGTTTTTGCCCGTTTAACAATTCGGGCAAAAAGGTTTACACGGTGTGGCCGGTGGTGGTTGTGGTCTACAATCTTCCTCCTTTTATGACAAAGAAAAAACTGTACACATTTATGACTCTTTTGATCCCCGATGAAAAATGTCCGGCCAAAAATTTGAATGTCTACCTATGACCCCTCATTAATGAATTGAATTTATTGTGGGGTGTAGGGTTGGAAACATTTGATCGATCAATGAAACAAAATATTATGATGAGGGTGGCAGTTTTGTGGATAATTACCGACTTCCCTGGGTTAGGAATGGTTAGAGGATGGACAACATATGGAAAACTCTCATGTCTGGTTTGTGTTGGAAACATTCAAGGTTTGCAATTGAAAAAATGTGGAAAATGTAGTTTTTATTTTACGAATCATTTTTTCTTACCCGAAGATGATCTTCTCCGTTCTCCAAGTGCTAAGTTTGCAAATGAAGAAAGAAGGGTGTTTGTTGGTAGGTCAAGTGGTGAATCTCTAAAGACTTTTTGTGAAAATCTACAATTTCCACCACCCGGGAAACAAAACAAAAAAAAAATCGGGTTTCGGAGTTGCTCACAATTGGACGCATTATTCAATGTTTTTTGAGCTACTATATTGGTCTTCACGATGCGGCATTATATTGATATCATGCACACCGAAAAGAATGTGTTCGATAATATTTTTATACTATTGTCAACGACTTGAAGAAGAAAAAGGACCACAACAAGGTAAGGGCCGATTGCAAGTTGATGAATGTTTTTCCGGAATTATGGATCCCCGATAGAACGAATAAGAAGAAGCCAAAAGCTTCTTTCACACTTACACCAAAACAACGCAAACTCATGTGTGATTGGTTCCATTTATTGTCACTTCCGGACGGTTATGCATCAAATATAGGCCATTGTTGCAAAGATAATTATAAGTTTTCAGGGTTTAAATCACATGATTTTCATATTATCATGCAAAAGCTGCTCCCGCATGCAATTCGTGAGCTTTTACCAAAACAAATTGTAGATGCACTTTCTTCGCTATCAAATTTCTTTCATGATATTTGTCCTTCTACCTTAATCCGAGATGATTTAAAATTTTGGGAAAAGTCTATACACTACAAGAAAAACAGCATCAGACAACACACAATAGACAACAGTTGGAAAAAAAACCGTTGTCCAGAAATGACATACAATGGTTTTTTTTGCCTCCAAAAAAAGTTGTCTAATCCAGCATTCGAACAACGGTTTCCTGAACCATTGTAAAAAAAAGCTCAAAATTGGTCAGGTTACACAACGGTTTTTAAGAACTATTGTTTTATTGTAATTCATACAACGGAAAAAAGAACTGTTGTTAGATATTATACAACGGTTTCACAAAACTATTGTTTTAGTAGAATTCATACAACAGGTCATATAACCATTATTAAAGGATGCACAACGGTTTTTGGAAACTATTGTCTTCAGATATTTCATACAACGAAAATGCTAACCGTTGTAAAATATTAGACAACGGATGCTTAGAACCCTTGTTTTTATAAACGTCAGGCAATGGATCTAATAACCATTGTCCAAAAATACACAACAGTTTTACAACTTATGTTGTTGTAATTTCATTCACACAAGTGGGTTTGAAAGGCTTGTTTGTCTAGTATATCATACAACAGGTCCTAAACTGTTGTCTTAATTATACAAATGCTTGTTTATACATTGGTCAGACATGTGTCTTTCCTAAAAAACGCTTGTCTATAACACTCTAACTTTAAAAAAAAAATAGCAAAAATAGTGAAGCCCCTGCATTACCAAACTCATACATCTTAACCATCTTCACAAACAAACATCATGAAACAAAACTTTCAGAATTATATTTAAAATAAATATCGCAACCTCAAACAAGATGACCAAACCAAACAATTTCAAATATATATTTACAACATCATTCTAGTTGAATTCGTTCATCCACATCCCGCATGTAACTAGCATCAACATCAAAGTCATCATCTGGTAAATTAGGAGGCATTAAAAACTCAGACTCCAGCTCTACTTCTACGGATCCCTCATTTTCATCTTCGCTATCACCAAAGTGTTTTCTCTCGGGAAATTTCAATACCACCGACCATAATTTTTCAAGGGGATCATCAATATAACAAACCTGTTTAACATGTGTAGCTAATACAAATGGATCATTCAAAAAACCAGG
>PHNY01056989.1:975-14351 GCA_003724115.2 Anethum foeniculum
GAAAGAACTGTTTTATTTGGGAAAAATTAAAAAGGTAACGTGTTGTAGTTGAAAAAGGCAATTGGTATTTTAATTGAAAAAGATAATTGGTTAGTTATTGGTAATAATTATTTTATTATTAAATTAAAAGCCTGAAAGCCTAACCAAAACTTTCAATATTTCGTTTATTATAATATAGTAAGTATAGATAGATAATATTTTTATTTTATTTTATTAAATTGAATTGCCTATTATATTTTTGGAAAAAAATGTTTTAGTTAAGAAAAATAAAAAAGATAACATATTTTAGTTGAAAAATGTAATCGGTTTATATACACTTATTATGATTAAAATAGGAGTTATTAGTAATTATAGCATTTTATTTTATTAAATATAATTGCCTATGATTTTTTTTGGAAAAAGAGATATTTTAATTGGGAAAAATAAAAATGGTAACATGTTTTAGTTGAAATGAGTAATTGATTTGTATGACAATTAGTGAAGGTAATTTAGTAAATACAGCAAGTACCAAGAACCAAGTACCAGACTACCAAAACTTTCAATGTTTCGTCTTTAATATAATAGTATAGATACTGCATTATAAATACTGAGTTATTAGCAAAAAGCCAGCAAAGACCTCATACATTTTGAATTAAACTACCCTAAATAATTATTTACATACAAATATATATGGGAAAAGAGAATATAAAGGCCACAATAGATAAGTTCTCTATTAGCACGGCTTATAAATATTATTTAATAAAAAAAAGGATCCGACTATACGAACGTGAAAATCATGTAAAAATAATAGTGTATAATGATTAGTAAATCTACGTAGTAGATTATTAATTTTGTAACAATATATTTTTCTTTTATAATGTCAATGGTAGAGATTGATTGCATTTCTTTGGTTAAAAAATGGGTAATCCAAATTACTAAATTATTTGAAAATTTCTATGTATGCTTATTTTTATGTGATATTCACATCCGCACCGTTAAATTAATAATTTGAATACCTTTCAGGCACACTAATAGAAAAAAATTTCTAGACCTTGATAATCACACTGAATTATTTTTGTAGAAAAACGAGGAAACTAAATTACGTATATCATAATATAATCTCTAAATCACCTGTTCTATCCTATATCTTGTAACATACTATCTTAAGCTCATCTTTTTTAGTTAGAAGAAAGCACATAATCTTATTTTAAGTGAGTACATAATATCTAAAATTCACTTTAAATATCCCATAACTCATTCATAAATCATAATATATCCAAGATCTTATTTAAAAGGTTAACGTTTTTTTTCCATAATTTTAGTCCGGTCCAAAGGATCAAATAATCCAAAATCGTATTGTTTTTAACTTGGGCCAAATATCGTCCGGCTACCGACTACCCAAATTTTAATGTTTTAAATTGAATATATGAAATATAGATAAAGGTTGATCACCCAAATTTTAAGTTTTATATTTAATAGTATGAAATGTAGATAGTTACGAAAACCAAAATTTATAGTTTTAATCTATCTGAGACATACAAATATTCTAAATTATCTCTTCATCTTCTTGCTTATATGTACATCTTGATCCTAAAAGTTGATTTTAACATTGTTCACTTCAAATTCTTGTTCCTCTTCCTCCGCCGCTTCGTATTAAAAGCTAAGAAGTAAGGACACAATGCATGGGTGCGAATGCCTAATTTGAGGATAGACATATTTAAAAAATTTGATAGTAAGGTTGTTTACTACACGGGGATTAATATAGATAGCTGTTTGGTGTGATGCTTTCTATGATAAAACCTACTATCAGAACTAAGGCCCTAATGCGAATTGAATCAAATTCAAAATCTAATCATCAAAACCAAAAGAAATTAAGTTAGAGAATTGAATTTTCTTTTTTCTTTTCATTGTAAAAGTAGTCACTCCAGCAATTATCTAGTAAAATTAGTAAAAATTTGGTTGTCAAGGATCCAAAACGGGGATACCTTGTATAACCCAAGTATTTGTGCTTCGGACATATGACCTACTAGTTCGAAATAAGTGATCATTACGTTACAATTGTCATGTAGGAATAGATTTACTGATCGATTATATTAGATATATTCCTTATTAAAAGTTAAAAGCATGGAGTGAAAAAAAAAAGCATGGAGTGAAATGAGAAATGTGATGCGATGGAGAGTCACTTTATGTAATAAATCTATGCATATATCCATGTTGTGATTCTTTTTAACCAAGGACTTAAACTAGAGGTAGGTCTATTAAGAACGAGAAAAACAAGAATAATTAGTGGGGCAAATTATGTTAAAATAAATTCCATTGATATATAGGAAAACAATTGTACTAATTGGCCTTATTTGTCAGATTTTGTGGTTACCAAGAATATATATCGTGATAAAGGCTGAGCAATGAGTTCCATTACAATGCCATTTTGATCATGAGATTCTAACCTTATTAATGAGAATGAGTTTTAATACAAAAAGTATTAAAATGTCATTCTTGTTCTCGTTAACTAGATTGCAATCTTGTGATTCAAATTATACCTAAGTGTTAGAAATTAAAATTGTTAGAATAATGATAGAAATGTGATGTAGAGGTAGAGGTAGGTCCCATTAGATGATAACTTTAAATAACGTCTATTACGAGAATACATAAAATGCTTAAATAAGAGGTAGGTCCCATTTAAAGATAAGAATTAAAAAGTTGAATGGAGGATGTAAAATGTAATGAATGTTAATGTGTTTCTTTCTGTAACCGTTTCTACCTTTATAAAAAGGTTGACACGCAGAAGTTTGGCAAGTAATACTATCACGAGCAATATACCTTATAATGTCAAATTTTTCTAAAGTAGGACCCACCAGTTAGAATAGTTTTGTCTTACACTCCCTCTGCCCCCCTCATTTCTTTCCGGGTTTTTTCCATGCTTGGCACACATTTTAAGGTGTATATAAAGTATAGTTCCATAATTTATTTCTAAAATTTTCTTTTTTTGAATAAAACTTTAAACATTAAATTTTTATTTAAAACAAAAAAAATTAAAATAATTTATGGAACTATACTTTATAGGAGCCAATATGTGTCGAACCCTCTGTCCCCAGTGTAAAGAACTTGGAGGGACAGAGGGAGTATTACTTTCTTTGAAGGCCTTACTAAATTTATTGAAAAATGACATAAAATTCAACATTATCATATATATTTTTTTATTCTGGTGGGACATACCTCTATTTCACAATTTTTGTCACTCTGTGGACTGGTTTAATTGGTGGGACCCACTACTTGGAGAGTATCTTATTTCTTTTTGCATTTCAAATATGAAAAAAACAATTATTCCAACAAAAAGGTAAAAAAGCAAATACAGAATAATGTACTCTTTCTTAAGATAATGATTGTCCAAGGGAGTTGTTGTACAAATATATATAAAAGCGTCAACAATGTGTGACATATTGTGCTTAAATATATCCATATATATATAGAGAGAGATATAGTTTGATTTGACAGAGGTAGAGAGAGGATTTCTTTAAAAAAAAGGATTTTGGTAATATCTTTATTTTAATCTCCTTGTTCAACTTTTTTTTTTCGTATAACTATTTTTATTTGGTCATTCACAGCTTCTCGAAATACTGCTTACAGTTGGATTGTGAATGGAGATAAAATCTATGTCGAAGGACTTTGTTTCCAATTCCATGTTGAAAGCTGAAAGTGAGGGGAAGAAGCCAGAGGTAGTGTTAAATTATGGTCTCTATATATTGTTAATTTTTTTTTCTTTATTCAATATAACATGTTACCTATTTATTTTCTCTGTATAATTGATTACTTGATCAACTACTGAGAACAAGTGACGTTTTTTATCATCGATTATCTTTTAGTCAGTGTCATTTCTCCTCCCTTTCTGTTACCTGTTACCTGCTTAAATTTCTTTTACCATGTAACAGCTGGCAATCTTGGATCTGAATAGTAGTAGAAAAGTTTCTTTACTTTTTAATATTCCTAGTGGACTGTTTAGGTTTATTGGAATAATTGAATCTCAGTTTCTTAGAGCTTAAATAGTGATTTTAAAAATATTTGAATCACTTACCAAGAATTTGACTTAATTAGTTTCTGTAATTGCTTTATTCTTTATACAATTTTTGTTTGTTATTACTGCAAAGTGAAATTTTGGAAAAGCTTCAAAGGTGATTTTTATCTGAAAAACATTTCCATATGTTTCTTTAAACCAAAATAAATATGTGATACATTTTGTTGTTCCGATGATTCTCTGTTTTCGACTGAACTTTCTAGAGTACCTTTGTTTTTTCAAAAACTACTGTATATTAAAAATGGAGTTGGTTAAAGCATTTTATATTGTATATTAAGTTCTCAAGATGTACGGAAATTAAAGCTCAAGACAACAACAAAATCAACATGTTGATTGATATATTTTTGATTTAAAAAAAAATCACTTTTCTTTCCTCCTGTCAAAATTCTAAGCAATCTCTCTTAACTTTTACCCTCGTACTAAAAATCTTATACACCATACACTCTTTATACCTTATGTTTATATTCATGCATTATCTTTTTAAATTACTTTCCATTATTTTGCCCTCTCTCAAGATTTTTTACTTTTTCTTTGTTTACTTGCTCCCACAATTCTTATAATATATATATGTTTTGATAATATCTCTACCCCTTTGACTTTTTGAGATAAGCTTCTATTCTCCGAATTCTTTTTCATTTCCTCTTTAATTTTTGTAAACTAAAAACGTGTATTTAGAGCACTCTCATTGGATTCTCTATCCTCATCCCTAAAAACATACTAAAAGTAGTAATTCTTCAAAATCATTCCCAAAATTTGTTAATATCTTAAAAAATTTCTACATCCCATTCCTCATCTCTATCCCTATTTTCTTTTTTTATTAATTTCTTGAGATGGTGGATAGATAGAAAAGGAAAGAAAAGGCGGGAAGATGATGATGTGGCTGCTGGTCTTTGTAGATGGGGATCAACAGTAGAACCCCAAATATGGGGGTTTAATATTAGTCCCTAAAATTATACCCTATTTTAGGGTTCCGGATGCAAGAAGCTTTTTACACAAAATGCTATAAATTTCTTCAAATTATGGGGTTCCGGATGATAATGCTCTTAGTTATATACACAACAAAAATTACATGTACATTCCTGTCTACGAACTTTTATGTGCTTTCTTTTTCTTCAAATTGATAAATCTGTTTATTTGAGAATAAAGGGAGAATAAAGGTAGTCTAAAGCATATTAGATAAATGCACAGATGGTACTTGAGGGCAAACTTTTGATCGAAATTTATGGAGCTCCATGAGGTATCTAATATGCTCACAGTATATATGTTGAAAAATGAGATCTCATGCAGCATTATATTATTTGTGTTTCACTGCCATATATTTTGTAAACTTTGTACTATTTTAGCACTATGGTTTTTTATATGTTTTTCGTTATTGTGGAATCCAGACTATGAAGTCCTATGTATGGGTTCAAACTGCTGAGGGTTTTACACAAGCAGTGGAAGAAGAGATTGCCATATTATGCCCTACATTTGTTCATGAAATAAAATCAGGATTCGGATCTTCAAAGAATAGTCCAATATCTGTACTCCCAAGAGTTCGAGCAACTTCTTTAAGTTTAGTATTTGGTTACTGCCGATATCATAAAGTTCATCGCTCTTCCGAGGTTAGATGTCTTTGCTTTGACCTTATGGTCTGTTATTCCTTGACTAAGACTGTTGTGAAGTCTTCTTTACTTTCTCCCATATGTAAGTTGTCCAGAACGAGTAATGTATCACAGAGTATCTACTCCCTGTCTCCCTTACATGAATAATAATAATATGGGGATCTCTAAAGAGTTGGAAATGTCCAGTATGTAAAGATCAGGAACCATGTAAAAAGACTATCAAATGTCTTTAGCCAGACAAATTAAATTAATTTTTGTGGTACAATGATGGCAGAATCTCCTTTGCAGTAGCATTTGATGAAGTACATAAAATATCAAATCTAATAGTTGGCTTTCTCTTTGAATAGGAGCACAAGACTTTTGATGAAAACTTCCTCCAAATGGATGCAAGAAGTCTTTGTGAGTTAATTACTCTTGCACACTACCTGCAACTTAAGCCGCTGATTGATTGCACCTGTGGTGCAATGGCACAAAGAATTAGTAAAAGTTCTACTGAAGAGATTTGGCATATGTTGAAATTAAGTGATGATCTCCCAGAGGTTTTCTTCGCATAACCAGCATACTTCATGTCTAATGTCCGGTGTTGAAACCTATCGCGTTTTCGATTTATTTGTTTCATATTATGTTGATTATGTCAACTAATGCAGGTAGAAAAGCTGGAGTCAACGGGGCACTCAGCTACTGATTCAAGAATCAGGCGTTTGGGAAAATTGTACAAAAAGAAGCAGCAGACAGTTGTGAAGGAAATAGAAAATCTGAAGGTGAACTGTCCATTAGAGAAAGAATTCCCTGGAGATATAGTTGAGTTATCATAATTCTTTAGAAAACTTTAACTCTTTGTTATCTTCTAAATTGATAGAACTTCATGGCTGGATTAAAGGCTGGGCAACATGAAGATACTCGTCAAGTTGATGACCTGGTTTCTTTCATTAATGGAGGAGATGGAGGTAACATTTCTTCTTATTCCCCTCATTTGTAGTATGCCTACCTTTTTTACTGGCTTAAGTAACCAGTAATCGAAGCACTGTAGAATTCCATATTTTGCTGCGCGGTTGTACAAATCACAATGTTTCAAGGACTGATTTTTTCTAAAACTCATGTCGGAGTGTGTTAGACTATTGTTTATATGTTTCTTTCATGGGGTTATGTATTTGGGTTGTTTATTTGAGCTTTTGCTGATTGTCTTTGAATTCTTATTTTGTAGTTTGTTTCCACTGTTTTCCTCCGCTGTAAGTGAGGTTTCTCACTTATTTTTTTCAATTTGAGATCTGTCTGAAAGGATTACACACTTCTGATTTTAACCAGCACTTGTTACCTTAATGTATTAACAGCAACAGTTAATGCAGAAAGAAATATATAGGTTGCATTTACACTTTCCTTTATTCGTAATAAGCAATATGCAGACTTTTTTTGAATATATTGTTCACGATTTCTTTCTTTCCCACTACTGACATCCATTTGTTTCTCCAACAAGAAAGGAAGCATAGTTGCTGCTCTGAGTGACGTGTGCTTATATTTAACTCGTTTTCTTTTGGGTAAAAATGTTAAACACTTCAGTTTTCCTGGATAGCTGACCAAAGAATAATACAAGAATTTTATTTGTCGATAACGTATCAGGAGTCACGGTTTTCTTCACACAATAAAGTGTCCATCATGTTCCTTTTAAAACTTAAAAGTTATGACAATATTTTCTTACACCACCCTCGGAAGCTTATCGAGTAGCTACATATAATTTATATTCTTCTAGAGAACCAAGTTTAGCTTCACGTGGAACACAGAAGAAGTCTATTGGTGATCAGAATATTAAAGAAGTAATGAAATCTGGACGAAGTTTCTTGGATGTTTTCCTTTAGTGAATATTATAGTTCTGTACTCTCATAGATGTTCTCGCTTGTTTTCCAAGCCCTAAAATGACTTGTTTGCTCTGTTTTGATGTATCACTAATGTTTCTTCTTCTGCAGTTTGATTTTAAAGGTAAAATTTGCCTACCTCATCAAATAATTTGCACATCAGCATATCCTTAAGTAATATGTATAATGTACAAGCATTTTATTCTGTAATAATAGAGTAATGGAATATATATGTGGTATTCTGTGGTGTCGTTATCTCATGGTATCTTTCTAGTTGTACTTTTGTTACTCTTTACAGGTATGGATGGTGGTTTGAAAATAGATGCGAGGATTTCCCTTGCTTATTTTGCTTCATACCCTAACGTTGTGCATTATAGTTGGAAAATTGATGCAAGAATTTCCCTTTATAGTTTGCTTCCTACCTCCTACAGCTGTGTGTTGTAGTTAGAAAATGTACAAGATACTCTTGCTTTCCCATTATGCAACAAGATTGATTAGTTCCATTACTTTTGCAGAGACACAAACTTCAAAGAAGAAAAAAAATCGCAAGAAAAGGGCTGAAAAGAAAATTTCTTCCATTACTACTACTTCATCTGAAGCATCTGCTTCAAAGAAAGTTATTGAGAACCATGCCAAGGTCAGGCACATGATGTCCATTGTGATATTGCACTTCTTCCTAATAGCGTACTGCGTAGTTTTCCTGTCTAGTTTCTGGCATAATTTTGAGTGATTAAAAAATTGTTTATTCAGGATTCAAATGCTATTGATTCTGGAAACGGTAGAGGTCCCCCTGATGATACATTAAAGCTATATGGGATTCAAGATGAGAGCTTCACTGTTCGAAATTACTTTGATGATAATGATATGGATCCTGATTTGAGAGAAGCGATTCATAGGTTAGCCTTAGTCATGTCAATCTTTTAGGTGCTCTAAACATGAATTTGTTATGCTCGAATTTCCATGTTGGTTTAGTTGTATATTACTGCAGTATTATTATATACTTCATCTATCAAAAAAATTCTACTGAAAGTGAAAATTTCAGACAATATTCACTTTTAGATAATCGTATTGATGATTTGATGGTAGTTTTGTCATTTACAATCTATCCAGACCTCTTTACTTATAAATATCTCAGTCCTATGTGGAAACTATATAAAATATTATATGAATGTTCTTGTGTGTGTTTTTAACTTTTAAATTTTATGTTTTGACCCCAAACTGAAATATTTTAGAGCCTTTAGAAATTACATTATTGAATTTTGTGTAGAATGTTCAATAAATTACACATTTCTACTAGATGGTGAGGTTTGAGTATAATAATTGGTTGCAAATAAAAGATAAAAACATACAATAGTGACATGACGATTAAAGCACCTTAAGTTGGGTTGCTTCTTGAAGATCATTATATATCTTATGTTTGCCCAAAGAAGCAGTGGTACATTTGATTATGTATAGCATACACAATTATAAAGTTTTATATTTTTATTTTGCAAGTCAATGTGTTAAGATTGGATAAACTGAACATGACATGATTTTAACTGATTGTTCTTTGCACACTGATGCCCTTGTTTTGAGAGAGAGAGTAGTGTTAGTTTCAACCATAGTCCCACTTTAAGGTCACCTTTAGTTCAAATAATGCAATGTGGACCACTTCTATGTTGCCAGAATTTAATATGTAAAAGTGAGTAGACGATACTCCGCATTACTTCCCACTTACCTACTCTTTGCTTATTTATTGTATTTCATAAATAGATAACAGAAAGTGTATTTATTATGTTTGAGAAAAAATAACGATGATTTTTTGTTGCAATTTTTTGTTGCAAATGTTTCTGTCTCAGTTAAGTATCTATCCACTAAAGAACTTTGATAAAGAGGTAATGATGAAAAATCATGTTCCTAGAAAATAGTAAAATCAAAGACTCTTGATATTACTTGATACAAAATAGTGGCTAGAAAAGGCCAGGAACTAGGTGGGAAAGGTGAAATAATCGGATAAAACTCAACTTCTCGAAAACCGATAGAGATAATCGTAAATCCACATTTTCTATTTAAGAAATTGATCTATTTATATTATTAAACTATGAATAATAATAATTGTTACAATGTTTTATTATAAATGTGTTGACTAGGAAGCTAATTACATTCCTTAAGGAAAAAAAACTGATCCTTAATTATGTCTACTTTCCAATATCAATACACTACCTTATTTAAATAAAGGAAACAACTTTTATGACTTTATTTCCATAAAAATAGAATATTCATATTGATCTACTTGTCTAATGTAAGTAAAACAGTCCATTCTCTTACTTACAATAAATTATATTCATGAATGATTATTTACAAGTATATACAACATAAATCTATCAATTCTTTTGTTTGCATCAACTTGGAACCTAATATATGTAATTTATCTCAACTTGGAACTAGGAATTTTAAGAAACAAAATCATTTGGAATTTCATCCGTTAATCAATTTATTTATTATTGTGAATTTAATGAATTTTTTTTATTACAACGTTGGTATCATTTTTACATGGTATGTAATGTTTTTAACTTATCATTTGTTTTTAGAAAAAATCTACTTGTGTGGACATGTTTTGGCATCTCTATTTAGTTTATTTTCATTTTAATAATTTGAATGATTAAACAGTAGATTCAAATGCTTTTGTGGAAATTTTTGATCCTTCTTTCATTAGAGATGGTGGACTTAAACTTGCACAGTTAGTTGAAATAGCTGAACTACATGTTTTAGTATTTAATAATTTATTGAAGAACAATGTCATTTTTTTTACTATGTTACGTGAACTCAGGGTAAGGTGTCGGAAATGGGCGCGGATCCACATATCGGACTGTTAATTTTTTAAATCTATTTTTTCTTAATATGGATCCAAAATTGAAGACGGGTGCGGGGACTAGGCATGCAACTTTTGCACAAGTGAAATTTTGTATAATCATGTTCATTGCACATTTAGTTAAATAGTGTCTGCTACCGATGAATTGTAGACACTTAATCATACATGTCAAATTAATAGCAAAATTCAGGAGGATATATAAAAACAAGTCCTCCAGCGACACTTAGTTAAATAAACTTCATTATATATGCCACATAAGTATGTATAATAAACTATATACATATATAAGTTACCTTATTTAATGTGCATGCATTAAAACAATGTACAAGTGTGTGCGGAGAAACAAACTGCGCACTGTGGCTCATTATATACTCATTTTTTTTTATCTAAACGTTCATGATTGTATCATTTTCACACGCATTGCGCGGCATCTACACAGGGAAAACAAGCCCGCATTTAGAAACCTTTTTGTGAAAACTTAAGTATTACATTATGAACTTCTTCATGTAAAAATATTGAGTTTTAGTGCTTTTATGTTGCATCTTCTCATATAAAGTGTCATATAGGAAACAATTATCATTTTAAAATGTTCCGTACGATGTTCTGGTGTTGCACTTTTGTGTATCAAACTAAGACTAACCAATACTAGAGTACACTTGATAAAAGTATGTATTAGTTACTGTTCCACCTTCATTTATGTTCCAGTCCGCATTCCTAACTCGTGAATTGTAGTCAGATTGGTTTGGTCAACAAGGATGACTTGTTGGATGCCCTATAAAGTGCAAGAATAGTCCTGCTCCTAATTAGCACTTTTTTAGTTATTTTGTATATATGAGAGTTCAGTTCAATGTCTCTTTTTTATGCGATTGTTGTTTGCATTTTCAATTGAGTGGCTTCGATGTAGATATGCATCTTATCAGCTTCAACTGTTCTGCAATATTTCCTTTTATACTGAGTTACTTATTTTGCTGGTTGACCGGATTCAGAAAATTGTAGAAGTGGCCCTCCTCAACTTTCACTGTAGCTAGCATGATATTGATCTTATTTCTTTCCATGTCTGACACCTTTTTGGTTCCCGCCTTGTGCAGGGAAGTAGTGGAACTTGCCCGGAGATTAAATTTAGATTATGCTGATCTTATTTGAGTCAAGAAAGCAGACTCATTCTAGCTGCCGGTGGAATTGAATGAATGACAAGGTACAATTTTGTTTACTTTTTTTTTTAGGTTGTGCAATAATGTTTAAAAGCCACGACCTAAATTAGTCATAATAACTATTCTTGATATTGCGTTGCATACTTTTTTACGTTCTTGAAAATAACTATAAATTTGCAACTGATGTATCATAAACGTTTATTTGTGTGTGTATTTTGTAGAAGCTACTTTCAGTGTCCAAGCATTTCCGAATTCAGAACTGTAATGAAGTTATCATACTCATACTTGGTTTTAGGTCAAATAATGCATACATAAATGTTTAACTGTCTGTGCGTGTTCTTCTATCTTTAGTCATGAGTCATGACACAGGATAAAAATTATAAAATTTGGGCGAACTTCATGACTAGTGTTCAACTACGTTCTGTTCTTGTATTTTGTCTTTGCAACTAATAAGTGCCATCGACCCCTATGTCTTTCTTATGTACGGTACATTAACATTTTTCTACTTATCGGGTCTTGCTTTGTCAACCTTGTTATCCTATTATCATTGGTATTTGCGCGTAGAAAAAAAATATATGCCTGTTGGAAACCAGTAATCGGTTTTTATCTTTGTTGCATATTAGTGTGAGAATTTTATTTTATTTTTGTTTTTTAGTAATTTTACAAAGATTTATGCTATTGATAAAATATAGTGCGAGAAAGTTTCTTTCTTAATCTACACGTTTTTATTTGGTTTTAGGAAATTTGTGACTAGTTTTTAGGCTCTAGCTGGATGACTTCTTACTATGTCATTTGCTGCTGCATATATGCTGTGAGAAAGGCTCCTGCCTCCTTGACAAAGGCAAAAGTCCCTTTTTTTTTTTCAGGGACATGTTTTATTTGTGTTTTAGAATTTTATGACTAATTTTTGGCTAGCTGGATGAATTCCGATTAGTAAACTAATATATCATTTGCTGCAGTTCAGTATATCACCTATGCCACTTGTCACCTTTTCAGCTCTGGCAGGATGAATTCTTATTACTATTTCATTTGGTGCAATTCATTATATGTCGCCTTCTATTATTTTCTTGTCAGTTGCTCTGTTATTTAATATAATGATCACACTTTTACTTTCTTTAGAAATTCATGTTCTCGCTCCCTAAGAACTTTTGCATGTTTAATTACTGTGTTAGTTATGCCTGCGTATGTTTACAGCTTTGCTGATATTAGCCTTACTTGTGATTATGTTTGGAAGGACAGGACTATACCATGGTGGCATATGATTGGAAGTGAATTACTGATTTGTATTCGGCAGTATCTCCTGGGAGTGGCTTATGAGTTAATTCTACTGTATTCTTATTTCTTGTTGTGCTACAGTTCTGTTAGTTCCTTTACCGAAAACTAGATGATGGCCAGCTTACTATGTCTAAATTGAATTTGTTGTGCTCGGTCACAGTTAGACTAGTAATTTAATTATCAACTTTAAACAATACTTTCAATCATTTGTTTAGGTGCAATTTGGATAGGTTTGTTTTTTTGTTTATAAAGTACATTTGCTTATATATCGACTCTGTGGTATGATAAGCGCTTAGAGTTGGTTTAATCGATTGTTATTTACCCAATGAGAAAAGTGCTAAAAATCTTTTCTCTACTAGATGTTGGTTTCTTGTTACAGCATCCTGATCCTGATTTGTTTACAAGTAAGGGGTTAAGTTCTATGGAGTCCCTATTTTTTTTGGAGTCCTGGAGTCCCTATACATTCTGCAACTAATATTGCAAGACATATCATTTTTCGAATCATGTTCAACAATTATCACTAATTTAATTAAAATCTTGCATATCTAACACATTCTACTAAGTAGAACATGTATGTTCTGCAACATGAACATG
>PHNY01057055.1:7923-28157 GCA_003724115.2 Anethum foeniculum
AGAGTGATTGGCCTCCCAGATACAGCAGGATAGAACGTAAGTGCAACAACTCGAGTAAGAAAATCTAATTCTCCTTCCAGCTCTTCAAAATCATATAACAGAGAAAGGACTGGTGCATCTTGGCCATTTAAACGTGCACCAGCTCCAGTGACAGCCATATCCTCAGCTCTAATTGGTCCTAGTAAGGGTATGACAATGTTTGTGCCATTTACACATTGAGGTATAGAAGCTCCCTGCAGAAGAAAACCCACAGTCGCAAAAATTTATAACATAACTGAAATGCAAAAAACCAAATGTCGCTTCTTTAAGTTTTATTGCATGCGTAGAGAATTAACGACCTTCACAATTGAAAAGAAGGTAAATTATACGATATGGCTTGTGAAGGATACAAGTAGAGGACGGATTGATCGTTTTATTCAGATTTATGAGACTTTACCCTTAATTCACATTTAAAGGGAATTGGTGGAGGAATGAATGATAATAATGAAAATGTGTTGACAATATAGTGCAAATCACATTCCTCCCACCCAAACAGACTCTTAATACAATCTGTAACCTCTTTCCAATTGTGAAAAAAATATAAACTGCAGTACTTCGGATAAAATAGTTGCATCCAAGAAAATACCACCTACTAAAACTGCATGTAAGAAAGAAGAGCAGGATAAAATACTCAGGAAGTAGGCATTTTTAAGGTAACCATAACAATGGAATGTAAATGATGGTTTAAAACAACAATCCACCTATTTATATGTCATGTTAAGTTCTAAATTAGTCAATCTTCGTGGAAAAGTTCTAACCTCCCCCAACCTATTCATAAGCCAATGGACCACAATTTTATGGAACTTCTAGGAGGAAGCTACAGAAGATGAAGCATAGCAAACAACTTTTATTGCAGAGAAGATAAAATTAAGATGTTCCTTTCCCGTAATCTAATAAACATGGTGAGCAGGAAAAAACAAAGAAAAAGATCATCCCAAACCCCTCACTACCGCCACCGAACAAAGGAAACAATGACACCTAAATCCATTCCCCAAAAGAAACTTCTATGGCCCCAGCTAATAGGACTGGGAACCCTTGGTGTTAACTTATGCAAGAAACATTACAAGCGCAATAAAGTAAAAGAACCAGTTGGTACATTCGACAATATTGAGTAAAGCACAATGGGGAAATATAAGAAAAGAAGAGATAAGATGAAAGGGTTATATAAATAGTGTCAAAAATCCCACCTGTGGGTAAAATAGGAGTCCCTAAGCTACTCAAAGGCTTAGTCTATCTTTACTTTTCTTTTTTCGCTAAATCTATCTCCCTATCTTTTATCTCTGTATTGTTTATCCATCTATATTATCCATTTTATCCGGTAATTAACATCTTCTAAGTTGTGTTCTTGTCTCAAGTAAATATGTGCTATTAATTCAGTTTATAATATAAACTCCTAATAATTCCAATTTTCATGCAACTCCTGCAGAACAGAAATTATGGAAGAGTGGTAAGGGAAATACGATAAATTAAATTGAATCAACCCTAAGAATGCAGTTACCCTGGAGATACCTGTATTGAGTATATAGAAAATCCTTATAACAATAAATGTATAACAAGTCTTCAATTTTATTTGCATTCACTATCAGAGATATACAACATACAGCAACAGCCCGCAATCCAGACGACATAAAGAAAAGAACGGTAACCACAAATCTTATGGAAACAGTCCACTATAATTTTCCCGGCACTCGTACTCCACTAATTCCTCTTGCCTCAAAATTCCTTAAATCCCAAGTCCTAACTGTTCTTCTACCAGTACTCACATCTCAGAAACCCTAGATCTCAATGTTATCGTTCAGAAATCATTTCCCTTCTGCTAATTGTCTAAGTTTTAGTTGTTTATTATCAAATAATCAATTAGTTATATCTGGCAGCCCTAGATTCACTTTTAAATATATCAGTGTAATTTTCTTGCATGTCTAGACAAGAATCCCAATTTTTTTCATCCAAGCCATTAGTTTATGATGCATTGCCTCAAATCAAACATAAAACTGGACACTTCACATCAAAGTCCTACTGAAACTAGGACATTTACTGACTTTCATCTTTGCAGCACCTGGTATTTAACATATAAAAGAAAATGTCCCAAATTTTGAGCTTGCGAAAGCAAGCCCTAATTTTGACAAGATTATACAGTATCAAAGGGCAACAATAGAGTATACAAATTTTACGAACATCAACATGCAAAACAATAAAAAGTTACAAAAAAAATCAGACCTCTGCAACAAGCTTGAGTCCATCTAAAGAGGATCCCGTCCTCACATCAACTGTGGATGGAGAAGTTGAATCGTCCGCACCATGTGAAATTGTTAACAGAAGCTGACAGACATGACAGGGCTCTCCAAGGTAGATATATATTTCCATCACATCTGCTGCCTTTGGGCAAACCTGAAGGATAACCCATGCACTTAAGTAAACAATTTTAATATATGAAGCAATCAGGGCTTATTTACGTTCAAAGTATAATAACAATTCTTCATGGAAAAGCCATTTCAGCAATATAAGTTTTTTTTTTTTACTTCTAAGGCCTACTCAAATGTACCCAGATCATATCTTTTCTCTTAAAACTTAGAAGGCTGACTCCATCATCAGAATTTGGAACCATGCTAGCAACATCCTTCAGTAAGGAACCAAATGGCCTAGAGGGAACCTGTCACAGTCAACATGCAGCATCAGAGCATGCTACAATATATATAAAACTAAAATGGTGCAAGAAAAATGAACAGAAAGTTATATATAATATCATTAAATCTCGCTTTAAAAAGAAAATCACTAGATCTCGCATCATGCGACTGCATGGTTTATTTCCCACTCTGAACCTTAAGAACAAGTTTACAAGTCATATTTTACCTGTACATTAAGTTTATTAATCATAATTTAAGCAATTACACTCAGCAAAAAAAATAATTAAGCAATTACAGTAAAATTTACTATCACTACTTTAATTTTCTGACCATGTGCAGTGTCATTGACTCACAGCCAAATGCACAGAAAAACAAATAAAGGAAAAAGATAAAGTAAAAGGTGTTACATGGAAACCCGTGAAAACTACAAGGGTTGAGCTGCCACGTCACCATTCAATTGATACGGGTGGGTAGACAAGAAAATCAAAATTCCAAAATCTAGCTGTCATATTCTACCTATTTCTCCACTAGACTTGTGATAGCAGGCTTAAAGAGAAATGAGTGCTGAAAACAAACAAAGCCTGATTTAAACCCGATTTCTCTGTATTACTTCGCCACGACAGAAAGCATAAAATAGTTATAGTTATAAAACGCATCCACCGGAAGTTCAACAAGTATACAAAAAGTTTTGAATGTCACCGTATCCCGAAACCAAGATTTGGTGCATTGACATCTTATTTTCCCCCTACCCCACTAAATTCTTGGCTCAAAGCAGGAGATTTCCATCCATAGTGAAAGTACAAATTAATATGAAAAGGTTCCTCAAAAGACAAAGTTATGGTCTAAAGAAAACCCTAAATTGGTGTAGTATCATTATATAACTGCATGATTGAGGATAACAAAGAGCAATTACACAATAAAAACGGGTGAAGTACTCAAAAACTGCTTCAGAAAAGAAATCCATAATCTAGTCTGATTGATAAGATAAAACTTCTAGGAAACATACATGTAAAGGATGGATGGGTATCGATGGAAGATGCTTATAAAGTCTTTGTCCTAGAAAGATCTCTAACTGCTTTTGGCGAGAGCTATCTACAACAGCATTTTTATATCTTCTCTGCAGAGTAATTTTCATATTCTGTGCTGCAGAAAATTTGCCAAATTTGCCTGCTTCTTCATTAAATATGCTAAGAATTTGGCTGTGCATAGCTTTAGAACCAGTATACAAAGTCGCATGAATATCACCAGCAAGCAAAAAGAGGTCAGCTAGTTGACGGATTGGTGACAAAATTGTTGATCTCTTGAACTCTTCAAATGTCATGTCAAATCTCTTCCATGGTTTATCTGGACAGGGATGATTCCAAGTTGTAGTCCTAGTGTTATGATCTATATAATATGCTTTACCCGTCACTGCATCAGATCTTTTCTCCCAGCCTGGTGGAAGTGGTGCAATATATCCACCGTGATTATTAGCCGAATGGTAACCAAAAGCTAAATCACTATCAAGTGATATTCCTAGACGTCTGCATTGCTCTACAAAAACTTGAAGAGAACCAAAATAACTCGCAGCATTTGTCCGATCCAGAGAATCTGCACAATTGAAGCGTATAACTCCATTTTGATGTGATCGTAAGCAGTACGCACCGGCTAGGTCATCATTAAATATTATTTCACCTCTGCAATCCTTAATCCGCTGACGGGAGGGCAGGTAATCCCCCTCAAAAATTCCTATAGAACCGGTGGGCGCTTTTAGAAGGTACCAAAGTCCTTCAATTGTTTGTTGCTCACCTTTCAGCTTGATACTGGCATGCCAGTCATAATTTATTAAATGAACTCGAGCAGAAGGAAGTTTTTTAGTTGAGCGGATATGATTTAGAGATTCTGCGAAATGCTGAACTAAAATGGATTCCGACTTTCCTTCGCCATTTCTAAGCAAGTTGACACACACAATTGGAACCAACCCGCTCTTCTTCTGATTCCCGCCAACAATATCTATATTCCGCGTATCATATCTTTTACTTAACCTTTGATAGTACTGTGCACTTCCTTTGTAAGGATCACGCTCTGAAACATATATTTCTGCTTCTGCAGCTGTTATCTTTAGCTCTGCACCCCACCACATAGGAATTGTACCACGCCGCCAAATGTATGTGTTAAAAGGTACACTCTGACCGGACTTCTTTGGAATCCATACAAGTTGTTCACACTCAACTTCATTTCCTGTCCAGCACAAAATTGCGAGCTTAGAGTAACTACATTTACATCAACTGAAAAATATCAAAGCACAAAATAAAATATCAAATACATAGTACTGTGACAAAAAGAGCATGTAATTAAAAATAAAAGTGACTACTGTGTCATAGAAAATTACATATAAGGGTTATCAAGATCATGTAATGAACCACCAACTTACACAAGCTTGACAATATAGAAAAGATAGGATTAAATCGGCAATTGTAATAGAACAGATTATCGCAGGTTTTCCCCAATTCGAGGTGAGGAAGCCTCTCAACAGATGACACTTAATTTAGGTATTCTATATCCTGCAATAATTCTATCGCATTCTATTTATACCCTTTTGCTTGTTTTTACCCTTTTACTGTCGAGTCAGCCTTCATTTCTTTTCTTACCTTCTTCAACGACTCTTTTGTTTTCACCCTTCTTTCTTTAATACGTCAACAGCACTGTGGTCTCATTAAAATCCTTGCAGATCATTAGCCTAACTTCCAGATTGAACACATCTTGTGGACAAAATTACACCAATTATCGCACCCCGAGTTTATACCAATGTTAAATCTTAACAGAAATTAAGGACAATATTGACAAAAATTCTGCTAACTAGCTATGACGCAGGCTAAACTTTAGTGGATTATATTGCAGAAATAGAAATATAATTTTAACTATGATTAAACCCATCATCAGAATTCATCACCCGTAGATTCTAAACACAAGTGAGTACAATTCATCTCAACCAATATGGATAACTTGTGTGGATAATAATTTAAGTGTGAAGCTGGCCATGACAGGGATAATAACGGCTTTGAACAGGATAAACATACTTAGCCTGCTAAATTTAGCTTTATTTAACAAATTAGCGTATATATATAGATATATTTAATCCAATACCTATAATTTCTTATACTAGAATGGTTTAAAAGCTCAAAATTCCCAGTTCCTGTGGGTATATGTACCACAAGCGAAGCTATACAATTATACAAATATAACCTCTACAATATAGAACACGGTAGTACCAGAAACTTGATAAGATAAATTAGCAGGAAGCAACCAATGAAACCCTGAATTAATCAAGTGTCGGTATACTTCAATAAGAACATAAGTGAAGAAAGGGTTCGGTAGAAAACAAGCCATATTATAATTGGACATTTTCCATCGAACATTGTTAAGTTTCACCTGCTTACATTCACAACCTGACTTTATAGTCTCCATTTATATGGAAAGTTGGTTCATAGAACAAAATATCTAGGACAAATATATGTGCCTAGACGAAAATTATATAATCCAACACCAATTAGTGAAGAGGCATAAAAATTTCTCCTTTCTCGAATAAGAGAAACATATTTTATTCCATGGTGAGGATATTCCAGGTCAACAAAGAAGCTTATCTTAGAGAAGAAATGTAATTTTCTGGAGGCCAATTGGTGGTGCTACCTGTACTATAGCACGAGTTTATGCCCCTAGCCAAATAACGAGTACCAGGATGCAGCCTACTACGACGGGCAGTGAGAGCAACAATTCCTTCTTGCTGACCTAAGCTTCCGAAACTCCGACATTCTGCAAATCCCTAGAAATTCAGATAAAATATATGAGGATATCCTTATATATTAATAATACAAGAGTATACCTTATGTAATCTGATTCAAGTTATTGCAGGTAAAACCAAACATAACCAGTGTCTCCCACTCATAGAGTAGGGTATAGGGAGGCTAAGATGTATGCAGACCTTACATCTACCCCTACGGATAGAGAGGCTGTTTCCGCTAGGACCCTTGGCTTTAATAGTTCAATAACAATGTTATTGCACCAACAGAAAACCACATAAAATATATGCAAGACGGTATACATCAAGCAATATAATATCAGGCACTAATAAAACAAATAACAAGTGTGCAAGAGACTGTACACTAAAAGTAACAAAATATAAGCTCTGTAAATCCCATCACCCCCATACTATGAACCTCTATAGTCTATACTACACAAGTAGCACTGCTGCATAGATAGAGGAGGTCTATAGTTCAATTCTCACATTCTTCTGCCTCTAATACTTAAAAAAAATTAACTACCAGTAAAAATAGATAATTTAATTACAAGTTCTGGATACAATTTGATGTCATTGCTTGAGGCAAAAAAAAGTGCAGAAAACCACACAAGATGTTCTGGATTATATGGATTCCCTTTCAAATAAATGGTATCCCTTTCTAATTACATAATACTGAGAAAATCTGATTTTCGGTAATTTGTCCTGAATGGTTAATGAAATACCTCGGAAAGGCTAGCATTAATCAACTATATCCCCAGCAATCTGTTCAGCTGCTATATGACCTAGACTCTTTTCAACGGGTGACTTACCAGGTCAGATGCCTGAATGACAGCAGGGCATGGCATCTATATCATAAGATGTCATGTCCATAATAAAGAAGATTTAAATTAGGGGAGGGGGAAAAGCATTCACTTGGCGAATAAAATATTGCTTCACGTCGCTAACATGCATTTATCTTAACAAAACTGCACAAAATTGTGTAGATTAAGGAAAGAGCAGATGCATGCATATCACTGTTTCATGTCTAACCTAAATTGAAATATATTATTAATTTCAATATCATCAACATGTATGAACAAACTAAATTTACCTGCCATTTATATACATAGCCGGTATCTATCATCTACACATTCCATGTACAACAAGGGGCATGGAAGTTTTGGTCTATCAATTATGATTTTAGTGATTGTGAGGTTTGTGTAAGCTGTTTCAGCTTTACCTTGGTTAGGACTTTGATAAGACGAGAGCTTAAAAGGTTTACTAGGGGCATTGCAATTGTTTCTCACTTTTGCCATAACTTAACTGGATCCAGAACATTGTTAACATATTTTAACATCAAGTACAGGTACGGAGAGCAGTCCTCGTCCGAGGACTTCTAATGCTTTCCATTTTCTGGTTCAAAATAATTTTTCCTCTTCGACATTTTGTGATCTCTCCCTTTCATCGAATTTTCTTTCAAATAAACATTATAAAGAATTTCAAACCTGATTTTCTTGGTATGTGTTTACAAGGAAATAACATCACTTTAAGGAGTAAAATATATTGATAATAAATAATGTGATACAAACAAGAGCAACAAATTTTCAAGAGATTAAATAGATAACAGATCACCAAGAGCTTAGTAACTTTGATAATAAACTTAAAGCTACAAAGCTCTCCAGAGAACATGGATGACATTGACATTAAAAAGGAACTGCCCCACTCTTGACCCAGAAGTCTGCGCTGTCAGTTGCTGATAGATGGATGTCTGCTTCCATACTATGAGACATTCCCAAATGGTAAAAAAAATGCCTTGAGAAGAGAATAGGCCCACTCTATCCTAGAAGCTTTCCCACTCGGCTGCTTTCATGAAGAAAGTTATATTGATGGAGCTATCATTTAAAACCAACTGGTGTTATTCAGCCTTGGATATTTAAATTATGTAGAGATGTAGCTTTAATGCAGTATTCTTACAGTAGTAAATATAATTAGTTTTAAGTTGGGGAACACAAAATTTTTTGAAGAAAGTTTATAATCAAGGAATCAAATGGCGTTTGATCCAATGCTTTGGTCTTCAGACAACAGGTCGATCAACGGGTGATGCATTCTTAATATCTACAGTGACTAGGATTTGGAGAGTACATAACTGCTTCCCATCTTTCCTTACATTCTTGTGGTTTTTTGTTTAATAGATTTTTTTATGGAAACATATATTAGTAAACAAATAGATGGTATACAACTAATTTGTTGTCCATTAAATAAAGGAAAAATTTGGAACATTACTAAATATGCATAAGACGGTGAATCCAGCATTCAAAGGTCCATCAGAAACAATGACCATATAATCTATATCTTTCCATTGCCAAAGATAAGTCTCCTGTAGATCTTAACAAATGTGGTCCACTGTACTACCCACCAAACTCCTAAGAGTTGTCTTATATAAACTACAGTCATGAAGCTAATTTATTCAATTAAATTACAGTTTATTGATCACAGGGCATAACAAGACACATGCATGTTCTTTTGTACTTTGTTCTTGTAGACGTTGTCTAGTCAAATTGTCACAGTTAAAAGAAAAACATCGATAAACAGCAGCTTACTGCCAATAAACGAATTCAACAACTCGCACACGCAATATGATCATGGACAACATTAACTGACAGTAATAATTTTTCACACACATTGATCTGCAAATCAAATACTAAATATACTACTTTTGTTGTAACAATGAAAATAAAAATTAAGAATCAAAATAAAGCTGGGATATTTGTTGGTATAAATTCATATGTACAGACCTGCAATAGAATAACGCAGTGTTGTGGCAGCCCAATATTTCTAAATGAAATTGAAAACCACCCGTTCCACACAAATTCATCATCTGGATTTTGCAAAGGCATTCGGCTAGGGAAAGGCCGAGTAATATCCCTACTCTCGCAAAAGTAGTGTTTCCCGTCAATGTCAAGCTCAGTCAGTTCTTGAACATTCTTCAGCTCCCCTTTACCCTGTGGTTGAGGAATTTGCAGTGGAATCTTAATCCACTGGCTCTCAGCCACTGTAAATACACAACCTCCACCCGGCAAATTTGGAATAGTGGCATTCAACTTTGTTGCAATTAGCAACAATCCATAACTCCCTAAGGCTGCATAACCCAAGATCGCTTTGGCATAAGCTACACTCTTACAGAGATATTTCGAAGCATTTGTGACGTAATCTATTGCCTGTTTTTGGGTGTTAAAGATATCATAACCAGGTTTTCCGTGATATACAAGAGCTCCAGTTGTTGGATCAACATAAATGACTTGAGTATCGGCTCTAGAAGACAAGCTGGTGATAATATAGACTTCACTAGATTCAAGTGCAACAACAACTATCGATGTATCTCTTGAAGAACTAGCTGCATTATGTAAAGCAAAATCATTAAGACAAGATACAGTAATCACAAGAAAGAAGTTGAATACTATAAACAAGTCATCACAATGAAAAACGAAGAAAATTACAAGTATCAATCTGAGTTAAGTTTTATAAATTTAAAACAAATAACTTAAGCAGATCAACTGTAATTTCTAATAAATTTTAAAGCACATACCAGGTGATGCCATCTCCACAAAATAAAGCAACTGCTTCGTAAGCTCCTGAGAGACTCAGAGAGAGAGAGAGAGAGAGAGAGAGAGAGAGAGAGAGAGGTTGCCTGATAAGAAATCAATTGCACAGATTCATGATCAAATATATGTTAATATAGGACATAATTTCTACATTTACAAATCGATAATGAAAAGAAATAAGTAATTCCCGAATATAGTTATATACCTGAGCCTGAAACTGGTGGAAGATCGAGAATTAGGCGGTTTGAGCAATCATCTCAATTAATCGCTATGTGTTGTGTGGCGTCAAGATCTCTTGCTTTGCTGTTTCGTCAAACAAAGCTGTCCATCTGGAAATTTGTGGAGGGGATCCCAAAATTATAATTGTATTCCATCAAAAATTTGCCAAATTCAATTTTCATTTTTAATTATTAATTTTTACGCAAAAACTATCCAAATATAAAACACTAATTTTATGTGCTTAAATTATACAAAATATAAATAAGTTATATTTACTTTTATGTGCTTAAATATAGTTTCATGTCATGAGAAAGTTCCTACCCAAGTTTTAACTTCTCGACAAGAGCTAACATCTAAATCAAATTTATTATCGACATCTGGTAGTAATGATATAAATTTGTCTACAGTCGAACATTTTAGTGTGGATATTTCAGAGCTTAGAAATTTGGTTAACCATTTAAAAAGGATAATAGAATTCGTATTCTTGAGGTTGAAAATATATCCTTGATTTTACAAGCCGAAGAGTTTGATAATGTTAGGACTCATTCAGACCAACGCAATTGTAAATTCGATGATGAGTTTTTAAAGTTGAAAACTCGAAATGAATTTTTGCTTCAAGAAAACTTAGCACATAGCGATCGGATAAATGACCTCGAACAATCCTTAACGGGAGATGTAGAGGAAGGGCATCAACAAGACTTGAAAAGTCAAGTGATTGACTATCGATGTCAACTAGCTGATTTGGAGTTTGAATTTGCTAATCTTAAAAATATGTTCAATTCCGAATTGAAAGTCGTGAAGCACTTTTCACGGAGCTAGAAACTTTGAAATCAGAAAGTCAAAAGCTTAAAGTTGAAAAAAGTACGCTCTTGTCTCAAATATTGGATCAAGCTAATTTTCTGAATAATAAGATTAATATCTTGTTAAAAGAAAAGGAAGATCTTGAGTCCATTTTGAAACAATTCACAAAGAGCAATACCATTTTGGAAAATATGGTATTTAACCATAAGAAATCATTTAATTGTGAAAGTTTGGGTTATAATGTTAATGATCCTCCTACAAGGAAAATTGATGTACCTATTCCTCCGAAAAATACTCAACCTAAATCACCTATTTCTAAATGTATGTATTGCAATGTAATTGAACATATTAGTCTATATTGCAAAGCTAAAGAGGGTGAACTTAAGGCGAAGTATAAATGGGTTCCTAAAGGATCAACTTCTAAGAAAAGAGACGGAAAGAACTTATCTTAAAAGAAAGTTGATTCGAATGTGAATGATCAAAGGCAACTAAAATTTTGATATCGTCAAGAATCAATTAAATATGAACCAATGAATGCAAATATTGCTAATTCTAGCTCCAGTTCAGCTAAAAAGGATAAAATTTCTACAAATGGTTCTAAGGCTCAAAATCCTAAATATCATGGTCACACTCGTAGCCTAAGTTTTATATGTCTAGAAATATGAGTCATCATACTAGATCGAGTCAACATGCTAATATGAGTTATCATACTTATCCTCGAAATTTTAATGCTCATGTTAGGAAATAGGAATAACAATTCGAATTACAATGCCAATGCTTATTCTAGAGATTTGATTGTTACTATCTTTCCCCGTAGTAATAATAATAACCATGCTTATTATGGTAATTCTAGATACATACCTAGGAGAAATCCTTATCATATCTCTACTAGGGCTTAAGCATTTAGAAATTTACATGATTATATGCAAGAATATCTCATGCCAAATTTTGTGTATTCTACTTCGCATGTGCCTTATCATGTACTAACCCGTGGACCCTTAAGCAAAAAGGGAACAAAAGATTTAACTAATATTTTATGTAGGTATGCTTTACTACTAAGAAAGATATGTGGTATCTTGATAGTGGATGTTCACGACACATGACCAGTAATAAGTCGTTATTGGACAACATTAAAAAGGTAACTGCCAGAGAATTGTAACGTTTGAAAATAGCAGTAAAGGCAACATCATTGGCATTGGAGATATCGGAAATGCAAATTTTAGAATTGCAAATGTACAATTAGTCACGGGACTAAAGTATAACTTGCTTCAAGTCAACTATGTGATAATGGTTGCAAAGTTATTTTTTCATCCGTCTCATTGCTTGGTTTATGACAAGGATGGAAAAATAGTTGTAAATTGTCCACGAAACAAAAATGTCTATACGTGTGACATAAACAAATATGAAAATGTTTGTTTGGTTTCCACAAATGAGGATCCGTGTTTATGGCATCGTTGATTGGGCCATATAAACACGAAACTCATTAAAATTATATGTTCGAAAGAACATGTACGCGGGTTACAAAAAATCAATTTCATAAAAGATCATATATGTGAAGCTTGCGGAATTGGTAAACAAATTCACGCATCACATAAAGCTAAATTTATGGTGTCTACGACTAGACCCCTAGAACTTCTATATATGGATCTTGTAGGACCGGTTCTAGTCAAAGCCTCAGAGGATGTTTATATACTCTTGTGGTAGTCGATGACTTCTCACGCTTTACTTGTACCGAATTTCTAAAATCAAAGAGTGACGCATTTGATGCATTTTTTGCTCTTTGCAAACATCTTCAAAATTGACAAAATAATGCAATTGTCTACATCCAGACGGATCATGGCAAAGAATTTAAAAATTATTAAATTCTGTGAAGAATTGGTATTGCTCACAACTTTTCCGCTCCTTATACACCTTAATCAAATGGGGTTGTTGAAAAGAAGAATCTGACATTGCAAGAAATGGCAAACACTATGCTTAATGAGTATCGGTGACCAAAATATTTTTGGGCCGAAGCTATGTCTACAACTTGTTATATTCTTAGTTGAGTATTACTACAACCTATCAAAATGAAGACTCCTTATGAACTTTATTTTGGTAAAACTCCTAAGCCTTATTACTTCAAAGTTTTTGGAAGTAAATGCTACATATTGAATACTATAGATTATCTAATGAAATTCGACCCTAAATCTAGTGAGATTGTATTTCTTGGTTATTCAACAAGTAGCAAAGCTTATCGAGTATATAATCTTAAAACTTTAGTAGTGGAAGAATCAATGAATGTAACATTCGATGAATGTAAACATCCTAGAAAGTATAAAGATTTAGTCGATGAGGATAAAGATTCAAAAGAAAGTAATCCAAATGATGTGGAAGATGCCAATCGTCAAATGGGAAATTTGAATCTTGAAAATGAAAATTCCAACCAATCCTCTCGAATTAAAAGAGATAGAAGTTTAAGTACCTCCGAAAATTCCATTAATTACAGATCATCCTAAAGACAATATCTTAGAATATTTAACTAAAGGCGTTCAAACTTGAGCTCAAGTTTAAAATATTGTGAGTAACATGGCCTTTCTATCACAAATAGAACCCAAAACCGCAAAGAAAGCTTTATTTGATGAGGTTTGGATTTCGTCTATGCAAGAAGAGCTAAATCAGTTCACTTATAATAATTTTTGGGAACTAGTTCCACAACAACCAGAAACTTTCATTATTTGGACTAAATGGGTCTTTCATAACAAATTAGAAGAAAGTAGAACAGTGATAAGAAATAAAGTACGTTTAGTTGCTTAAGGTGTTAGGTCCAAAAGGTACATACAGAGGGGGGTGAATGTATGTTCTTCATTTTTCGAGATTAGATGCTGAAAAAAATAAAATATTAAGAAATTAAACCTCGAAGGGTTGCTTACACCTTTGAATAGAATATTCAAAGTATCAAAAGAAGTATTCAATACAAGATAAGCTATCGAAACTATGAATACAACTTATCACTCTAAAAGCTATAACTCATTATCGAATGATCAATCAATACAAGTGAAAGACGTTATATCAATGATTGTTACTGTATGTGTAAGAATTTAAACGGTGAGAAAACAAATGGGCATGACCTCTCTCTGTCAAATTAATGATCGAATAAAGAGCTGATTCCTATTTTCAAGAGCTCCGCTATTATAATGGTAGAGAGATACAAAACCAATGTGCTTCATATTGTATATATAGATGGTAGGAGGTAGGTGGATAGACTTGAAGACGTGGCACACTCTCGTCCAAGCATTTTGAATTCACAACTTGCAAAATGTACTTTGTTGCGCCTGAAATGTCTCTATAGCTTTATAACTTCATTAAACAATCACAACTTTAAGGGGTTGGCGCCTAGAGTGTAAATCAAGCACTTAGAAATGTCAAGGAACTGTCCATGTCGCGCCTAGAGTGTGATATTAAAAGTCATGGCTCCTAGATAGCTTGCAGTAGACATTTAACTTGATTTCTTCCAAGTACACAGTCAAGTGGCGCCTATAAGCAAGGAGTAAGCTTAAGTGGCTCCTACAAGGGCTACTTGACTTAGTTTTTTAGCATAAAACCTTTAAGTTGTGCCTATGGTGAGCCAATCAAGGCAAGTGGCGCCTAGAAATAAAGAACCAAGTCTTTGACTTAGTTTTTCAAAGCCATTTTTCATGTGGCGCCTATAAGCATCTGGTACAATAATTTGTACTTAGTTTCTGGGAGACCAAGTAGTAAGTGGGGCCTAAATTGAGTGTAGATAATCTTGGTGGCGCCTACTATACATAGTATAGTTTCATGACTTAGTTTCTGGAGCCACTGTTAACTGCAAAGTTGTTCCGTCTTCTTGTCTTTTCCTCAAGTCTTCGTACAAACCATTCTGCATTATTCTTAGATACGAATACTCACTTAAAAATACTTCTAATGCTGATACTTAGTTTCCCTTCACGGATCACTGACGCCTAGTGCAATTGGTCTGGTTCGCAGACGACTAGTTCCGCTTTCAGGCATTCGTACCATGAACTTTACAAATCATTGTCAAGTCTTCTACCATAAATAAACAACTTCACTTAGAATCCTTCAGGTCTTCACACTGATCATACTAACTGCTACGAATGACTTCAACCTTATTACTCCGTTGCCTGAACATGTTAATGAACTTTAAACGGTCTTCTGTTGACGCCTTCTTCACTGTAGCTACTAGGATCTTTGTGTATATACCATGACTTCAATCTGTACTGATTCTTAGTGGAACGTAGTACTGTTTTCAAGTCCTTGTTCTATGTTGAGTTATCCAAACTAGTATTGTTGAGATAATGTATCTATCTTCAATCCTGCTCAACAATCTCCCCCTATTTGACTGTTACACCTGACTATCAAATAACCATGGAGAAGCAACATTCTGGAGGATAACTCAACTAACTCCAAAAATAGATTTTCAATCAGCTTCTAATATTCAGCTCTGGACTTGTAAATAATGTTATCTTATACATTCTGCATCTTTTATAAAACTTCAGCTTCAGTAGAGAACTAATGCTTCTCTCCCTTAAGTAAAGTTGCAGACAAAGACGTTTCTTCGTTAAACTTCCTTATATCTCCCCTTCAGGTGAAACTCCCCATAAGTTGAACTTCCCTTCCAGATGAGACATAAAGAACACTTCCACAATACTTCTTCAATCTTCAGATCTTCCCATAGAATACAAATAAAGTATTTGGAACTTATAACCAATAATATTCTCTTCCCCTTAATCTCTCCCCCTTAGATAAAGAGACAGATAAAAAGAACAGACTACTATTTTTGTTATTATAATCTTTCCCCCTTAGTTGAGTAATCCTTCAAAAATGTATCAGAGCATAAGGCTATTCCAGGATTATCAACCAAAGTGAAGAGACTATAATAATGGATCATTTCCTCACAGTGCAAGTGTGTGATTTCTGTTTAATGAACTCACAATGTGTTTCACTCCACTCTACACTCAAGTGTTTGTCACTCAGTCTCACAGTGTGTCACTCACTCAGAGCTCCAAACATCCAAGTGTACCTGCAAGAAAATCCTTTTCTTAGAAAAGTTGCCTTCCACCTTCAAGGATGGAAACTCTCAGTCAAGAGATTCAGAAATTTTCCTTCTTAGAGGGGAAATTAGGATTCTTTTTAGTGGCAGAATTCCTGATATCCCTCAACTTCTATGAAGAAGTATACCTCGTAAACTTGTTAGATGAAATCTGAGTCATCATTCACAAGTTGCAATTCTGACTTAATGTCAAAATCATTTCCAGATTTGAATTCGGGTAAGATAATAAATGATCAATAATATGCCATTAGGGATCAAAGATTTCTTCTTATGTCACTGAAGACATGCATCAGATAATAAATCCATAAGATCAGAGTATAAGACAATATGGCCCAGATCTTAGGATCTTATTAGAGATAATGGACTCAAGATAGAACAAGAGGTCCAAGATCAACAATTCAACTAGTCATTGACCTTGAAATGGTTTAACAATAATTGTTACGTCAATACCTTCCTTGTGTGTGAACCTCACTTGTGCATAGGAAATTTTTAGATTCAAGGGGTAGTGACTCTCATTCAGATGCCCTGGCTGACAGGTGAATTTTAATAGATTACATTCTGTTGGGGAAATGCACTTAGTAACAGCTTAACTCATTGATCAATTTGTTCAGTCTTTCAAAAACTTGAGTTATTCCTTCTCCAAGAAGAGATTTAAATGCCTCATATTGTGTGGTCAAGATATCAAGACATTTTATAAGCATCTAGTACAACAATTTGTACTTAGTTTCGGAAAGACCAAGTAGTAAGTGGCGCCTACATTGAGTGTAGATAATCTTGGTAGCCTACTATACGTAGTATAGGTTCATGACTTAGTTTCTGGAGCCACTTTTAACTGCAAAGCTGTTCCGTCTTCTTGTCTTCTCCTCGAGTCTTCTTACAAACCATTCTGCATTATTCTTAGATACGAATACTCACTTAAAAATACTTCTAATGCTGATACTTAGTTTCCCTTCATGGATCACTGACGTCTAGTGCAATTGGTCTGGTTCCCAGACGACTAGTTCCGCTCTCAGGCATTCGTACCATGAACTTTACAAATCATTGTCAAGTCTTCTACCATATACAAGCAACTTCACTTAGAATTCTTCAGGTCTTCACACTGATCATACTAACTGCTACGAATGACTTCAACCTTATTACTCCGTTGCCTGAATATGTTAATGAACTTTAAACTGTCTTCTGTTGACGCCTTCTTCACTGCAGCTACTAGGATCTTTGTGTATATACCATGACTTCAATCTGTACTGATTCTTAGTGGAACGTAGTACTGTTTTCAAGTCCTTGTTCTATATTGAGTTATCCAAACCAGTATTGTTGAGATAACGTATCCAGCTTCTATCTTGCTCAACACAAGGCTATACTCAAAAGGAAGGAATAGATTTTAATGAAACTTATGCCCCCGTAGCACGAATCGGATCAATTCCTATGTTTTAGCCTTCGAGGCACATAAAGGTTTCAAAGTGCATCAAATGGATGTTAAATCTTCCTTCCTTAATGGTGTCTTAGAAGAAGAAGAAGTTTATGTAAGACAACCACCGGGATTTGAAGATCATTTACATCCGGAATATATGTACAAATTGTACAAAGCCTTATAAGGATTAAAACAAGCCCCTAGAGCTTAAGCGGTTAAGCAAATTCCTAACTGAAAATGGTTTTAAAATGGGAATTGTTGATACTACTCTTTTTACGAAGTATGAAGGTGATGATATTTTTCTCGTTCAAATTTATGTTGATGATATTATTTTTGGATCAACCAAAGAATCTCTATGTAACGAATTCTCGAAAATTATGAGTAAAGAATTCGAAATGAGCATGATGGGTGAATTAAATTTCTTTTTAGGTTTGTAAATAAAGCAATCTAATAAAGGCATTCATATTTCTCAATCGAAATATTGTAAAGAAATGCTAAAGAAATTTGAAATGGAAAATTCCAAACCCATTAGTACACCTATGTCTACATCCGTAAAATTGACCGAAGATCCAAAAGGTATTTCTATTGATTCTAACAAATATCGTGGAATGATAAGAAGTTTACTTTACATAACAGCTTGTAGACCCGACATACAATATAGTGTATGTAGATGTGCTTACTTTCAAGTGACTCCTAAAGAATCTAAGGTATCGGCTGTGAAGCAGATATTTAGATATCTTAAAGGAACCACTAAACTTGGTCTTTGGAATCCAAAAGAAAAACCATTTGACTTAGTATGCTTTTCTGATTCAGATTATGTCGGACATTTAATTGATAGAAAAAGCACAAGTCGAACTTGTCAGTTTCCTGGTGGAATGCCTTGTTTCAAAGAAACAAAATCCAGTGTCTGTATCCACTACGGAAGCTGAATATATAGCGACAGCAAAATGTTGTGCTTAAATCTTTTGGATGAAGCAAACACTTGCCGACTACTCGATAATATTCCAAACACTTGCCTAGGGCTACTTCCATCATTGAACACGAGAAAGAGATAAGGAAGAGAAGAAAAGGGAAAGAAGCAACAATCGAATATTAATCAAAGAGAGAGAAACATATAACGTGTTTGAGAGTCCCAACCAAAATAAAACAAATCATCATAAACAACTTAACCAAAATCAAATATTTACCCTAGAAAATTTCAACCAATTTGAAGGATAAAAACATGAGGGAAAAAAGAATAATCGCGATTTTAAACTCAAAGTTATCCAAGAAAAAACAACGATTTAGAGAAGAAGACGAGATTGAAACACATGTTTTACACCCAACATGTAAAAGCCACCATGATCAACTCACCATCAACCAATCCCGGATCGAACCAGCCTAGCTCTTGATACTATGATAAAATATAGAGAGAAGAGATAAAAGAAGGATTTTATTATAATAAGACTTGTTCTCAATTACAATAAAATAAAAGAGGCTTATATAGCCAACAATCAAACAATAATAAAATAAGGAAATTAACCTAACAAGGAAACTATTATAAAACGGAACTATCCAATAATAATAATATTATATATGTTAATAATTCTCGCTCTAAAACCCAAGTCTTAGCCATGCCGATAGGGAGTTCGGTGTCTACGCACCGTGAAGAGGAGGAAAGATCCAAGACTCGATCTAAGATCCAAGACCGACAAAGGGTGTAGATACGAAGTCTACACAAAGGGTTATTGCACAATTTTAAGGAGGTAGCGGGGAGTTACGCTCCAAGACAAGCTTGCAAGGGTTCTACTTAAATTTTGAGGAGGTAGCGGGGAGTTACGCTCCAAGATAAAATTTTAAGGAGGTAGCGGGAAGTTACGCTCCAAGATAAATTTAGTAGGTTTTGCTATTGTATTTTATGGAATTAGCGAGTAGTTAAGGTCCAAGATAAATACATAGTATTGTAAAGGCTTCTCCGTCTACTATGAAGGAGTATCTTTATAGTAGAGAAAATCTCGAGTTCAGGGAGGAGCTCGGGGACTGGAGTAGGAGTGAATGGACTCCGTTTGCTGAGTTAGCCACCGCGAACCAAAATAAAATCGACTGTCTCGTACTCTATTTTCTTTACCGCTTTACTTTTCCGTACTCGATTTACTTGTTTTCAAGTAACGATTTTTTTAAACGGTAAATAAAATTAGAAAACGTAAAACTCTAAATTTTAAAAGGTAATAAGCTATTCAACCCCCCCCCCCCAAACTTATTAACCCTTATTTCGGGCCCAACAATATGAATTTCAAATACTCTAATAAAATAGCGGATTTCACATAATTTAATTAATTAATAATAAACAAATAATAATAATAGTAATAATAATAATAATAATAATAATAATAATAATAATAATAGTAATTCTTGAGTAATATCACATCACATCTTATCCGTTGAGGTATTACGTAGAAATTTTCTTAAGAAAAAAGAGAAAATAAAATAATTAAATGATGAAAAATGTAAAAAAATTTAAAACACGGGTTAAAACTAGTAGTATAAATAAAGATATTAGGGACTGTGAAATAATTCTTAACTAGTATAAAAACCCGTGCGAGGCATGTGTGTAAAGCATAAATGTAATGTACTATGTAATAGAAGGATAATAACTCAACTTAGGATAAGAATCAGGAATATAATATTAACTATGAAGCACAGGAATCCAGAAGATCAACTGAAGGACAAA
>PHNY01057068.1:2951-17899 GCA_003724115.2 Anethum foeniculum
AATTTTCTGGAATACCTTAGGTGACTTGAAGCTTAGTTGAGGATTCTAAGATGTCAACAGTAATTCCTTTCACTCTTTTTTTTCAATAAGATTCTATTGATTAGTGTGTAGACTAGTTTTCTTTTTGCATGTGCATTTTGTTGATTCTTAGGTGGAGTTGTTAACATTATCATGTATTAAAGCTTAATCTTATTCCTCATCACATTCAGTATCATTTATAATCGTCTTTCAACATTGCATATGAATAATGGAAGCATTTGAGTAGTCTATATTTTGGAAGTGTCTTTTTTATATCTTTTTTGCTGGTAATGTTGTGTTCTAATACTATTCTACATCAGACTGTTGAGATGATGGTGCACATGGATTGTCCTGGATGTGAAAACAAGATCAGGAAAGCTCTTCGGAGGCTAGAGGGTACATGCATACCGCTGTTTACCTCGATCACTTCTTCTTTTTTAAGAATTATACACATGTTATTTTTAAATTGTGGTAATGGATTTTCGAAATTTTAATGTTGCAGGAGTTGATAATATTGAGATAGATATGGGCATACAGAAAGTAACTGTAACAGGATGGGCTGATCTAGAGAAGGTCCTTAAGACTGCGAGGAGAAATGGAAGGCAAGCTGAGTTATGGCCAGCTCCTGGTGACCCAGAGTTTGAAAATGTAGACCATTACTACAACAATGATCAGTATCAGTATCAGCATCAGAGCCATCCTATGGTTCATACATCATCTGAGGATGAATATAACTCCTCCTACAACTATTACGAGCAGGGTTACTATGGTCATGAACACCGTTATTCTCATCAGCCAGCTCACTCAACCATAATGGATCGACAAGCCAGTGCTTACTTCAGTGATGAAAATACCAGTGCTTGTTCAATTATGTGATGATACAGTATCTTGTGCGCAATTGGCAACCAATCAACTATGTCCTCTTTTTTCACTTGTCATATAAAACTCCTTTAAGATACATTCTTCGGATAAACTGACATCATGTTATATCATATACGTTGGAGCTAAGCTTCACATATAATATCATGTTATCATGTTATTGTGTAATCTGGAATGCGATTTCACGGAGTTTCCACTTGGTTTCCTAGAAACTTGTGGTAGTGTAGATGCTTCTTGTTCACTGGTTATATGAAAATCTAAACACCCAAAACTGAAAAAATATCTCTAATTAGAACGAATGAGCACCAGGCTTTACAAAGTTTATGCGATGAGCTTGAAATCAGTTGGTCTTGAATACGTATCTTTCGTATAAAGGTTCAGTGGAAATAGTATAACTTTTAGATGATTCGTTTTCATCACTGTATCTTTCTAACAAGCACAATGATATTGACAAGAATCTAGCCAAAATTTCTTAGCTCTTTCCTAAAACATGAGACTCTGTTATACTTGTACCTTGACGGTCTGCAGTCCTCTAATAGATCGTTTTTACCGCTATCAATTGTTCATCCAGGTGAAGTTTAACGGTTGTGAGGTAATATTATTTGTTTAGGATCATGAATGTTTCTTTAGGGTGTTATCATTGGTGTCTGAACTGTAGAGGTTTGATATGCTTCACACGACCCACCACCCTGAAACAGCTACTCTGTTAATATAACTATTTTTCCCCTCCAATGTGAAGTTTTACCTGGTGTTTGTCTGTAACTGGCAAATTTTGGATCCGACAAATCGAACCTAAATTTTGGGAGATATTCGAATTTATAACCGAATTAGATAATCTGATTAGAAAATTACCTGAATCGAAAATTTAATAAAAAACAATCTGAAATATTAGAGCCAATGCAGAAACCAATAAAAATGGAATAATAAATTATCTAAACCGAATATGACTCGAAATACGGGATCCGATATATCCTAATTTTAAAGAATTAATTTACATAGTTTTAGTTTAGTTATTATAAAATATTAACGAGTCATAACTCATATTTGGCATAACATTAATCTAGTTTTAAGTCAATAAATTATGGATTCATAGGCAAAATTTGTACATAAAACAACTTTTGTTAAAAATAACTCAAGTATTTGATCAAATTTTGTACATTTTTTATTTTAAAACTGCTATATTTAATAATAAAACATTTTCTAAATTCTCACAAACTTTAAAAAAATGATTTAGTAATGATCCTAATCTAATTTAATCCGTTCTTAATCCGGTTATCATCCAATTTTTGATCAAGTTAAACCTGAACATCCGATCCGAGATTATTAATCACGGTCTAAAACTGATCCGATTATCAAAATTGTCTGGTCTAATCAAATGCATATCTAAGCATAAGAGCCAACATGTGGCAATGAACTCTTATCAGAATCTCCCTGAAAGAAATTGACGATGTAAAGCTAAATAAAGAATGATGTTCTGTAAACTGATAATGATTAACCACCTTACCATCCCATGCTGTTCATTAAATTAAAATATAATAATTCAATATAACTAATTTTGCAATCAATGCACCTCATGCAGTCCTGTTAGAAGAAGCGTACAAACAGCCAACACAACAATTCAATGTCAGCGGCTCCCATTAATAGCAAATGAAACACATATATTCTGTTCCATTTAGTGCAAACTTTATGTTGATCTTGAATAGAAATCTGATACTTCTTCGAATAGAAATCTTCAAGTTGCACGCATAAATTAAATTTATATCATTGAAGAGATTCAATTAAATGATATATTATATAATATAAGAGCTCTCCACGATTATATTTTACATACAAACAAACAAGGCTCAATTAAGATCAGACTAGATTCGCCAGACAGCCTGAGATTGTCTCATGACTTGATACATCGTCCAAACTCTAGCTTTCCATCCCTGATAGGGTAGATGATCAGTTTCACAAAACTGTACTCGTCTACACAGCCATCCTTTAGATAACTCCAGCTTATAATACACATCCATGATCCTGTTAGCGAATCGGGTGATACTGTGTGATCCCTCTCTTTGGAGGTAACTTTCTCAGAATGAAAAGGACCAGAGTGGAAGGCAGGATCTCCACTAACTGTTAAAAAAAAAAAAAAAAAATTGTCAAGAAGCCAAAGTGACATTTGTGTGACAATAAGAGCTTTTAAAAGCATACGAGTAAAACACCAATTCTTACCCAGCTGAAACCAGAAACCAGAAACCAGAGGAAGTTCTTTAGAAGGATAGATCAAAGACAGGTAAAATAGTTTGCCTTGTCTATCTTAATCCTTAAGTACTAAAATAGATTCAAACAATGTTCCAGTATTTTGAAACTGAACGATATAATCTTAGGCCAACGAAACACACCATCAAACAGAAATACTCGAAAGTAGCCCAAAATATCCAATAGATGATTTTCTAGATCTTTGACCCTAAGGACAACTAGACGACGACTACTACAATATTTATATACTCAAATGCAATACAGGCATGTATAATTTAAATTTCCCATTCTTGTCTCGATATTTTATATTCACTATTTAAAATTTAATATCCGGCAAATGCTTAGGCGTTTAAGACTTAAAAGTAGTAGCACAATCAATTCCTCTAAATTATTCATTTTCAAAAAAATTACCCAAACCAAGGAACACACATAACTAGATTAAATTGTATAACAAGACGTTTTCTATTTTTCCCTTAAAAATAATCACTGAATGAACCTAAATATGTCTGAATGACAACTATTTAAGAGTTGTCCTTTTCTATTAAAAAACAACTAACATGTAGGAATGGAGGGGTATAAGATTTAAATGTCAAGGCATAAACTCAAGATTGCATCAGAATACAAGGGTTTGAAAATGATGGCTTTATTGGAGGGTCTCAGACATAGCACTCTTTACCAGGTCCAGTCTGAAATGCAAGGAACGTCATCACACCAGCATATATAACTAACACGTAGCTATAAAAACTGGTATGCACGCACAAATATCTGCTAATAACATCAAATATGAAATACGCGAACCGCTAAACTATGACCAGGTACTCACCAAGTAATATATGAAGTTCAGTACTGGGTGATACAGAACATCAAGGTCTGCTGCTTTATCAAATGCATTGAAGCACATCTGCACATAAGATGCGGTAACACATGGAAAATTTATTTAATCATGTGTCTGCATGCGTATTTTGCACCAAGTGAATAAAGAAATGGTATGTTGGAAAAGCAAAACAAATAATAACGTGTAAGCATGCACTTACCATTACACATCTGATGAGAAAACATGTAAAGCATATTGTTGTAACATAGCCAACCTATGCAAGTCAAAAGCAGTAGTAAGTTAACATGAAAAAAACTCAGCAAACAAAACGATAACATAATGAATTATGAGCACCTCCTGTAGCTTCTTGCGTCGCCCTTTTGATTCTACAGGGAATCTCTGCAACATCAAGAAGAGCCTGCATTAAGATGAATTCATATATATAAGGTAACTTTTGAACCAGAACATAGCACTGTAGCAGATATGACTTATGGGAAGGATAAATATAATGGTCATTAAAATTATTGTGAAATGTATTGTGAAGGTAACAAGCACTTTGATTAGATAGTGATTCTAAATTCTAAAGCTTATAATTTTCCAAAAGAGAGTTCAGATTTTAGAATCTTATAAGTGAAGAGTTGACATAGATGCAAATTGCGGGAATATTGGGATAACAAGTCACCTTCCACCATAAAGGAGAAAACCCAAGGCTGCAAACAAGGAAACTCCTGCCAATGGATATATAATATATGTTAGAAACAGCCTACGGAGTAAGAGAGTCTTCGGTACAACATAATTACCAGAACGGTAAAACATTTAAAAAAAAAATCTAATTACGAACCGGCAAAGAACATCTTTGACAGGATAACCAATACTCGGGCAGGATTCCACCATATAACTAACCACAGGACAATCTGTGCGATATTCCAAGAATCAAAATTAGATAAAATCAATCAATCATTAAAAAGCAGCTTTATAGGACATTATACACATTAATAATATTACATGTTAACATGTTTAGCAGTTTATAGTGATGGAAATTTATTAAAATTAATTAACATTAAAGATGCATGCTCATAAGGATTCATCAGTGTTAGGTACTGATACACAAGTGCTTTTCACTTTGTAAGATGTTTTCTACCAATCATCTATCAGCAGAAGTGTTCAACAGGGCAGCAATAAAGTTTGTTACAAGAACCAGTGCCACAAATTTAGGTAACTTGTATCTTCATTGACATCTGATCAAATCACAGTACAACTACAAAAAGAATATCAAATTGATCATAGAGAAGAAAGCTTCTTTCTCGACAGAGTGCCAAACAAACTAGTGAGTAGTGAGTACTAACACTACAAAATATTAAACACTTTTCTACAGAGTACAGACTCTATTAGTATATGGTAATTCTCAATGCACTAATTCACCAAACAGGTAATGACATATGCAATCTGATCTACATATTTTAAGCATGGCGCGACACTACAAATAATTTAATAATGAAACAGAAAGAGACACATGAGGAAATCAACGAAACATAGTATCGTTGCTCAAACCAAAACACGATTGCTCAAAGAACTTAATTAAATATATACCGCGTATGTACCTTAACAAAAAAGAAAAAAAAAAGTTCACCTGGATCGAATACACCACTCCATTTATTGTCAAGAAACTTGGTCTGAGCCCATCAGTGGATACAGCACGAGCCTGCACGATTGATTCATCAACATCAGATTGGCAAGCAGAAGTCAGAACAAGAAGTAAGGTTCTAAAAAAGCGCGTACCTGATAGTATATTTCTGCCCAAAATAAAACCAACAGTGCATAAGTTGTAAAAAATGCAAGACTTGGCACATCAAGCAACATATGCCGAACAATCTGTTAAAAAGAAGAGCATGCTAAGCTAAGGCTAAATATAATCTCAAGATATAAACGTGGTCAGACATAAATTCAAGATTGTTATTAACCTCCGGATGAAACTTCTGAACATCTCTTCGAAACACAAAAACCCCAGCACGAACTGCAAAATATTAACAAGAATGTCAAGAAACAAGGTAAAAACCTAAAATCAAACCAGACAGAGCTGCGATTTCAAGTGCATTAGACATGTCGGAAAACAAACCTCCGTTCACCAAGAAATTAAGAAAATGGAAGACCTTCTGAGTTGTCCAGCCATACTCTGGCACTCTTAATTGTATCCGAACCAACTGTATCTGTAATAACAAAACCACACTAATTACTACCACGACATAACCTCGGCTCCGTTCCCAATGTAATCTCTAACTTCGTTCCATTCACATCAAAACTTTGTCCATACACAATCAGGATCAAGTAATCAACTAACTACTTATTAGCCTCTTCACAATTATATTATTTTATAACAGAAAAACTTCTCAACTCTCAACGCTTCAATCTAACATGTCTCAACTCTCAACGCTTCAATCTAACATGTTTCAACTCCCAACACTTCAATCTAACATGTCTCTTATTAATCACAACTACCTGCTATGCAAGTCAGTCATATCTCAATTAACTATAATCAAAGCCTAGATTCATTACAACACACAAATACCTCCCTCTACTTAATATATCACGCGATAGACGATACAATTCAACTCAATTTGACAATATATTCAACAATTACACAAATTAAAGCATCGAAACCCTAGCATAAACCTAACACATGTAAGGCGCAATCATACATAATATACATATAAACATAATTGTATAATTGATACAGAAAATGAAATTACGAGAGCAATAGCGGCGACGAAGGCGTAGAGAGCGGCGAGAAGATGATAAATACGATTCTGCCACTCATCGGAATAGTTTAAACGGTTCCACCAATCAGATGCGTCTTGTAAAGTATTGTAATACGACGGCGCTAACAGTTCCCGTACCATCGCCGGCGATCGGAGTTTTTTTCCGGCAAGAGGATAATAATCAAATTAAATCTCGTCTATTTTTGTATGTATAGATGTATGTATGTATGTATGATTTGTGTTTGTATGAAGATTATGATGAAGAAGATGTTGTGATGATTGTATTGTTTAGAAGAAGAGAAGGATGATGAATGTGAAAAGATGGCCGGCGACAAGTGATTGTGGTTTGTGTGGGGGGATGGTGTTTTCATTTTTAATTTCTTTTGCTTTTTTTTTTTTATTTTATTTTATAATTTAATAATTTAAATTAGATTCAAATGAATGAGGACAGCTAGTTGGATGGGGTTCACGCGCCTGCTTACTCACGTCCACGTGGTTTGCATTATTAGGCACCTCCTTTTTGATTTTGTTTATCCCAAGAGCAAAGCCCTTCCCACCCCAATTAAAGTCTTTTATTTTGGTTTTAATTTAATTTTATCCTCAACAACTTAATCACAAAGATACCGGATACCTGAATAGATGTCGAGAGTTTAAATTTTATAAAAATTAAAGTAATTTCGGAGTGTTTTACTTTTTATTAATACAAATTTCTTAATATTCTGGGTATATATGATTTAATAAGTTATACAGTTATTTAAGAGTAGTAGATTCATGGTATAGAGACATTATTTGTATTATTTAATTGCTAATTCATATATTTCGTGGATACATCATCCCATATTTTCTTGGTATTTTTAGTCTTTCACACTGAGCAGTTAACTCATAGAAACCAAGAAAAAAACACGGTCACATTATACACGTGCACTTCGAGTTAATAATAATTTAAAATAAAATTTAAGGATTCAACCTTAACCTATTTAAAGTTTTTAACAACCAAAGTTAAAAGTGTAAAACGTAATTTCTGTAAATGTAGAAAAAATATTAGTTATCATCACTATTTGCGTTCCTCAGCTCACCTGCAAAAGCCTTGAAGTGTATACGTAGGCTTATAAGTCAGTTTTTCTTTTTACACCGGTTAGTTAAACCGAGTTTATCTGAGTGGCTATTTAAGATTAACTTATAAGTCAGCTTATTACTTATAAAGTCCAGAACCAATGTTTTGTTGGCCCAATACTTTTTCTTGAACTTTTTTTTATTTTTTATTTTAAAGCCAGATTAATCACTAAAAAATAGCGAATAATTCATCTTAGCCCCACTATTTTGCGAGAAAATAATTGTCGGTTGAGGTTGATGTTATCTTTATTTGAGGACATGAAACATATTTCTTTGGACTAATTGTCCAACCGGCCAGGTGCATCCTACAGAATCATCGCAATGTGCACGAAATTTTTGAATATGAAATTATATTTTCAGTTGATATGGTGTTATATGTTGATAGTGCATCCTTCTCTCAAGTAATCTTCAATACAAATTACTATCAGTGTAGAAAAATTCGGAAGACAATAAGTTTTTCACACTTGATAGTTAACTCATTTTCCTTTAATTCACAACCTAGCTATGAGCATCACTTAAGAAATCTTTGTGAAAAAATTATGAACTTTGAAACTATGTCAATGATGATTCATATTATCTGGATCCTTGCTCTCCCACCGGAAACTTGACAGAATACCCTCCTTTCAGTTCCAAAACTCATCTGAGGTTAACTCTTGTAGTATGTAGTGCTGTTCATGCATATCCATACATATCACATGGAAATGATAGCATCGATCTGATGGAACGTTATATATATGTTGCATGTCACATTGTTCCCTCTTGTTAAATGATGATGTTATATATGTTGCATGTCAGATTGTTCCGTCTTCTATTCTTGTCAAATGATGCGCATAATCATATACGATTTTCATGTTCTTGTTAATCCTAAAGGTAAGCTTCTGAGCCAATACTAAGAAATCGGTTCAGTTGCCAAATTGTCTCCGCATAATACTGGTGACAAATGCCTGATCAAAGTTCCAACTAAAATTTAAATGAAAGTACTTTCGAGTGTTTCACTATAATATATCTACTGACCATCTTTCAATATTTACCCATTTTAACCCAAAGTCCTGATCTACGCAAGTCTTTGTTGCAATCTATTATACCTTGCTTATTTGCGGCGATACACGTAAAGTAGAATTTTTGTCGTAAATGTATGAGAATTCATTTATTAGTCCACTTGCCCACCAGTGCCCTCTAACAAACTACCCTAGGTTTACAACTTTCTAGTATTAGAGAACTGCTCATCAACCTATATGCAATAGTATATGTTATGCAGTAGTCAAGGTCGTATATGCATACTGTTTTCTAGCATGGGCATGGTCCTGACAATCGTGTTTCAGGTAACGTTTATCATCTGATCTATATTTTAAGGGCCTAGATTGAAGCATTTTTTTCCTTTATATTATTTAAGGATCCTGGTATGTTAGATAAGACTTCCTTAATATACAGTGTTGGGGAACAACAACATCCTTCTAGTATTATCATCCTTCAGAGATCTTAAATTTTATACCAAACGGTTATGCGACCAGTACTGGCCCCCGAGGACCTCCATGCTGGGTTTCAGATCTGTTACCTGTATTATAAAATCTATGTTGGGTTGTTCCCTCGCTTTTCTTCCTGGCCCAAACTTTACAGCCCCCATCTTCACTTGATAATGTACTCTTTTACATTTTGTTGCTTGGGACCTTGGGCCCTAGACTTTCAGCTTTATATATGCCTGCGTATGGTTACCCACATGACATGTCACACATTACCAATTTTATTTTTGAATTAAATCAATTACAAGAAATTTAAATTTCTAACATAAACATTATTTTTCCTATTAAAACTCAAAAGCTAAGGACTTGAGAGACTCTGAAGAGATTAAAGATATAAGACACGATTTAAACATGATTACCATGTATAAAATAAAGATAATTAACAGACATGTACTTCATTTGTGAACAATTATTGGAAAGAAGTCCTAAAAAGAATATAGACAGGAGAGTCCGAAAGTGAAGAAGATGATAGCACACTAGAGTCAAACTAGTCGAGCTACGTACTCCTTGTCTCCAATGTGAATACTTACACAGTTCAGAAAGAACAATCAAGAAGCTGATACACCACATTCTTATGTACATATTCATGCATGTTTAGTGTATTCAATAATTCAGCTCAGCAAGCCATTGCAGTTGTTTTTTTCCTTAAAGGCAGAGGTAAAAGCAGGGCCGGTCCCTAGGAACTTGGTCGAAATCATTTTTTGAAATTGTAACGTACGTATTTCACAAACTTGTGTAAATGATTTTCGATAATTTTGGGACCTTAAGTATTGGGACCTTTTAAGTAAATACTTTGATTCGACGCGAATTCAAGTAGAAAAAGAAAACTGATTTCGAAGATGTAAACAAAAGTTCGAACTCTAATTCATACAACTATAAACAATTCACCAGTCATTTTACTTTTCGTTCATGATTGTCTAAATTATACTAAAAACTTAAATTAATCTGATAGGTCAAATCCACAGGATCAATATAACTTCCAATACAACTGCAAATCATCCCTGACCATTCACTTTCTTTGTCTTGCACTTTTCTTTCTGTCACTTTTTATCTGTTATCCATTTTTTTCATTGGGCACGGGTAAAACAATTATTTTTATTGTGTAAAATGTTCTTTTTCACTTGTTTCTAGTAGGAGGTGGTTTTTTCATGGGAAGAGCTAAGGAGTGTTATATAAAATAAGCAGTACAGAAGAAGCTAAAGCAAGAAATAGGCATTGCAACAAGAATCACTACCCTCTGGAAATATATTTTTGGCTCTGGTAATTATATTTTTTTACCTTTTTAATTTATGTTATACGCTAAATTCCTTGTATGTTAGGTAGTCTTATCTTTGTTTTCCGTTAAAAGACTGTTTTAAGGATTCGGCTTAGTAGTCTAGATAGTCGATAACAAGTAGACACGGAACCTGAGACTTCCATCATATTATATGCTCTAGGTACATGTTTTTTTGTGGCTTAAGAATTAGAGGAAACTTGTCAGTGGAAATACTATTCCGGGAAATAAGTTTCTTGTTTTCTGCTTGGTTTACTGATATGAAATATGATAAGTATTGTAAGAGGAAGTGGGACCTCAGTCCTCAGCATACTGAAATATGATAATGATTTATGCTACACTTGCACAAAAATTGCATACAAACATTCTTCTCTCATCCCAATTACTCTTTTCATCCAAGAAAAGGTTGAGAATAGTGTTCTTGCTATTTTGCTTTTTTATATCTATGCTCTTGTTGATCTGTGAGCAAATGCTAATGCAAAAATCAATTATTTTATATGATTAGGTGATTATGGTTTAAGTTTAAATCAGCGAGATACAGTGCTTCAAGTGTCGATCCTGAAGCAGTGGTGATAAATATGGTTGGAGACCTTAGAGTGAAAGAACATTCTATTTTCGATTTAAGAAATAGGCCCGTAGACGACAATTTTTCTTGTTATGATAGTTGGATTGACGGTATGAGTGTATCATCTTCGGTCTTTGAGGTTCAGAACTCGGAGAGATCTCCACAGATAATTCCATTAGCTCCTTTCTCAAAAATAGCACCTTCAAAATGGGATGATGCAGAGAAGTGGATAGCTAGTCCTACATCCAACCAGTCCAAGAATAGGAAGCCACGGGAGCATTGTGGAGTTGGATCACAGAGAAACGGTACCTATGGCCATGGAAGCAGGCAAACATCAACAAAGGTTGTTGCGGGAGTTTCAATGGAAACAATGGTTTCTTCTGAAGAGCCAGATACAAAGTGGATGGACTCGAGCCACACCAGCAAGAAAATTGGAGCGCAGAAACATACAGGTCGGGAAAGTGATGCAAACCTAGTTTCTGATTCTTATAGCAAGTCAGTGTTTATGGTTGATAATTGTTCAGACAAAGCAACATGTAAGACTTCACTGGTACTGGTTTATAGTTTCATATGGTTGCAAGTTTGTTTAACTGCATTTTGTTACATATGCGATTTTGTGTGACAAACATAGGATCTTGTAAGACTGTACTGGTATCTTTTAGGCCAGTTTATGATACTACCTAGACTGCATAGAGAATCCTAATTATTTATGGACAAAAACAGGCTGTAATTCATTGTTCTGCAAATTCAGCAGAGATCATGCCTTTTGTCATGTTATTCTTCTTTATAAATATGCGGAGTTCCGCTAAACTCGTGTTTTTTTGTCAGTTAATCTGAGTCAACATGCTTCACCACTGTCCATCCACTGTGCAAATTCCATTACTTCACCTCTTACAACAGCTAGATCAGTATCAATGAGAGATATGGGCACAGAAATGAGTCCTTTTAGTAGCAGAGAACCTTCCAGAACCGGAACTCCTATAAGGGCAATGAGCCCCAACTCTACTCCAACCTCTCCACAATTATTAACTCCAAGAAGAGCTGCGTTAACGTTGTCTCAAGTTATTTCTGCACGCAACAAGTTGGATCAAAATGGAGCAGAGATATCTGAGAAGGAGGTACAGATGAAAACTAGAAGAGAGATAATGCTTCTTGGAACTCAACTAGGTAAGATAAATATTGCTGCCTGGGCAAGCAAAGAAGAAGAGGACAAGGATGCATCTACTTTGCTCAAAAATGAAGAACTGGACCAACCAGCACAAAGTGCGATTGAGAAACGTGCAAAAGCTTGGGAGGACGAAGAGAAAGCTAAGTATATATCCAGGTCATTTGGCACCAATCCTTCATTTCATTTATGCCTATAAAATGATATTTTGTATTGATGTAGTGCCAATTATAGTAAGCCCAGATTCTGAAGGATAACCTTAAACCAGACTGTCACTTTCAGGTTTATATATCTAACACTGCAGGAAGACTGTGTACTCTTATCCCTGCATCCCATTTAGTGTTCTTTTCATGTTTATGTTTCAATCGAGTTTTGTCTCAAGAAAACGCATCATCAAAATTCAAAAGCATAATAGTAAGAAGCTGAAGTATTTTGAGTACTAACCATTTCTATTTTTAGTGTAGGATCAATCTTATTCATAAGCTTAACTTGCATTGGTTACGACAATTGACTTTGATTGATTCCTATTTCATTGTAGCAAAACGGAACATACTGAATTTACTCTTATTTCAGATTCAAGAATTCAGAAATCAAGATACAGGCCTGGGAAAATCTTAAGAAGGCAAAGGCTGAAGCAGAGATGAGAAAAATTGAGGTGAGGTTTATGCTATACTAGCCCTACTCGTGTCTTAAATTGGTCTCCGACGGCTTTAATATGTTGGTTTACATGTGCACTTCCATACTCAGTCCTTGATGTTCTTATCTGGTTGTTTTAATTATTTGTGTAAATTATCATAACATATTGCAATGGCAAAGAATAAGATCAGAACTTTAATAGAGTAAACTAGAGCCGGCAATTCGTTCGTGTCTTAATCATAAATAATCAGAGTGTGGTTAAATCTTGTATACTTTAAATTTGAAACTAATTTTGTATATATCTATTCTAAAAATTATATATATAATATTATTCTAAAGTATATATTCATATAATTTTAAATTTATTTAAATATTTATTTATTTCGTGTACTTTTATTTCGTGTCGTGTACCAAGGGTAAACCCAAAATCGACACTAAATTCATCCGTGTAATTTCGTATTCATGTACATTCGTGTTCGTGTATAGAAAATGTCAACCCAAGCCCGTAATTTTCATGTCGTTTTCGTGTTTTCGTGTCGTCTACTAAATTGCCGGCTCTAGACTAGAGTAAACATACATATGAAATAGGGACATAAACTCCTCTGTCATAATCTTCAGGTGGAGGTGGAAAGGATGAGAAGCCAAGCACATGATAAGCTTAAGGCCAAGCTAGCGGCTGCCAGGGACAAAGCTGAAAAGAAGCTGGCAGCCGCAAAATCCAAAACAAGCCGCGAAGTTTCTAAAACAGCTAAGCAAGCAGAGTTTTACCGCAAAACTGGTCAAACACCATCCTCGTTTTCCTGTATTCGTTGTCTCTCTTTGACCTAACCTTGAATGCCAGCGTTGTATTTAGGCAAAGATACCAGTATTCTAAATCAGAATGTTTATAATAAATATCATTTGCATTTTCAAGAAATCACTAGCTATTTAGTTAAAGCAAATTTTGATATGTGAAAATGTTAATGTTGCTGGTGCCTTGTAAAGATTTAGATTCTTAAGAGGACATGATGGGTTTTTTTTTTTTTTTTCCCCTTAAAATAAAGCACTTGCATATATTAGATTCCTTCAGAAATAAGGTTACAAGAAATGAAATCCGGAACAGTAGATAACCATTCCTGAGAATCTGACATAGAATAAGCAGTCCTAGCTATCAAATGAGCTAATGTATTCACAGATCTGTAAGGAAAGAAGATAACAAGTACGTCTTCAAAGTGTTTAAATATATCTCTACAATCCTCAACAATTGTGTCAAAATATGATTTTCCTGAGCCTCCATTGACCGCATCGACCAAGAGCTTTGCATCACACTCGAATATACATTTAGTATTTCTCCAGTCTTTAATCCAAGAGAGAGCTTCTCTCAGTCCCATGGACATGATGAGCTTTAATTAAGTTAGATTACTTAACACTAGCCTATGCAAACACATGAAGGCTTTAAACTACTAGTGAATTACATAGACTGGGCAACAGAAAATCCTGTAATTTATTATTAACTAGTCAATAAAGCCGCGCTTCGCGGCGGCGCTATAACATCTTTTTAAAAAAATAATTTTAAAAATCTTAATTTTATAATTTAAATAAAACTTTATGAATAAATATTATCAATATTTCATAAATTATTTAAAATAAAATGTTGTAAAATTGATAATCAAACTAATTAAAAATAAATACTGCTAAGATGTAATCATTTTGTATATAATATAAAACTTTTACATATTTTTTAGAGAATATTGTTACTCTTCTTTGTATAACATAAAAGTTCAAAATCGTTTCAAATTTGATTGAATCATGCATTTATGAAAATCAACTATTCTATAATCAGGCATGTTAAATAAAATATAAAATACTATTTTTAAACTTAAGTTAAGGATTAAATGCGTTATAATCTACATCATCGTTTTTTACTTTGCTGTCGATCTAAATTAAAAATATAAATACATATAACAAATTGTTTTACATTTTATCATT
>PHNY01057088.1:12773-28100 GCA_003724115.2 Anethum foeniculum
TAGAGCTGTCATTATTGAAAGCACCAGAATTATAATTAAAATCCAGCAGCTTCAAGAAATCTTCATCAGTAACCCCAACATTATTTGAAAGAAACTGATCTAGATTAGGCAAATTTACTTGATCATCAAGTAATCCATCCGCATTACTCATATTCGTATTCGTGTCAAACGGAGAACTCGTAACCAAATTCTTCAATTCATCAGCTCCATTCGTGTTGACCAACGAAGAACTCGTAACCAAATTCCTCGACTCATCAGCTTCATTCGTGTTGACCAACAAAGAACTCATAACCGAATTCCCCAACTCATTAGCTCCATTCGTGTTGATCAATGAAGAACTCGTAATCGTAACCGAATTCCTCAACTCATCAGCTGCATTCATGTTGAGCAACGAAGCACTCGTAACCGAATTCCTCAACTCATCAGCTCCATTCGTGTTGATCAACGAAGAACTCGTAATCGTAACCGAATTCCTCAACTCATCAGCTCCATTCGTGTTGATCAACGAAGAGCTCTTAACCGTAACCGAATTCCTCAACTCATCAGCTTTATTCGCCACATTATCTTTCAATTCCTCCAATGACTTAATAAAATCTCAAGTTCATCCATCTCCAAATCCTCGAAAGAATTTTCCCACCAACATCCAGCACTTTCTTCCACCACAATCTTTGATTTATTCTTCTCAACGTCCAACTCATTCGCAATCTCCAAGTACTTGTTATTATACACTTGTTCATGCATGGAAGTGGGGTTTTCACTCAACGACTTATTATTTGCAAGATAAGTTTCGATAAGAGAATCAACATTGCGATGGCCAAAAGTATAAACATGGTTCCCGGGAGATTGAACAATAAGGGCAACCTCAGCACCCGTCAAAACACACAATTCAGCAGCTTTCTTGAACAATCCGCGTCGACGTTTTGAGAAAGTGACTTGACGGCTACTCTTTTTTTCAATTTTCTTCATCTCAATTTTTTGTCTCCCGGCTGTTTTCTTCGTCATGTTTCTTGGTTTCGAAAAGTTAAAAAGAAAACAAGAAAAGATATCAATGTGAGAAAGAGAGATAGATTTAAGACAAGGGTATGAGTGTGTATATATAGGCGAGGAAAGGCTGGGGAGAGTTCGACAAATTAACTTGTGTAATTAATGCTGAAGAGCTTAATCATGGAAGTTTAGAGTTGATGCTAATAATTATGGGAGCATTACCATAGTTATATGTAATTGATAAGCGGCAGTTTATCAATTTCGAATCGTATAGTTATTAATTAATTATCCTAATAAATTTTCAATTCAAATTTTGAATAGTATATTCTCCAAAACATAATGGGTTAAATATTCAACTTTTTGTCAAAAATATGTTTAATATGCATGAATTATAAAAACGGCTGTATTACTTTTTTAAAATATATGATAGATTAGAATTTAATTTGAAAATTACAAGATTAAACTGCTTTTTAAAAAATTGATAAAATTTGGTTAAAACTGAAAATCTCGATCTGTTTTGGAATTGGACCTGATTCAATAAAATATAGATATATAATTTGTATTCGTATAATTATGTACATTCAATTTTGACTATATTGTTCGGGCTATTCAACAATATTATGATATATAAGCATATATTTATTTAAAATAATATTAATAAACTGACAATTCTTTGAATGTATAAGTTATTAGTTATTACAAGTGGTCAAGATACGTCAATTTTTTATAACTTTAGTTAAGTAATATAATATACGTTATTGAAAAGATATTATAAAAAAACATTAAATCTTGACTTAACAATATTCATAACTTATTTGGATAACTCATCAACACGAACAAGTTTTAGCAAATGTTAACGATAATATTAAGTAAACATGAATCATCCCTGTCAAATTCAAATGAACTAACTTGAACTAAAGCGTAGCTCGAATAAATAATTAAATTCAAAACAAATTTGTTTTCATTGACATGACATTTGTTCAATCATTCAAAACTTCTAATTTTACTTATCACTAATTTTAATTTTTTTAAAAATTAAAATACTTACTTTAACCAAGTTAGTACACAAGTATATTAATAAATTATAAATTCAACTCCAAATATTTTACTCCTTATTAATTTATGATTTATAGTAAAATTAAAATTGTCAACTCTATAACATATTCGAATAAATAAAAAATAAATTTAGTATTTGTAGATCAAGTTCTTAATGCTAGAATACACTAGGTAATTGCTAACAAATTTATTGAAAATGGAACTAAAAATATCATATAAAAACAAATCAAAAAGTATATACACATATATAAATAATTTTAAATTTACATATTTGCACGTAGTAATAATTATTATAGTAAATTTATTTATTTACAATCAATTAAAATATATAAAGTACAAATTATATCAATAATTTAACATAATCTTTTTGGCATTAGATTTTGAAGTAAAAATATTATAATATAATATTTGACTAATTATAAATATTTAAAACACAAATATAATTAAAAGAATTGTCTAACTATAAAATTTTAATTAATTATTTTTAATTATGAACCCCTGGCGAAGCCGGGGTAAACAAGTACTTATTTGTTAATTTGTAAAAAACAATTACAGAATAGTCTTGTTTGGATGTTCCAGTACATACTTCAGTAAGACATACATATCTACCAATAACAGAATAGTAATTTGCATCCTTGATAGAATATTAAAGAGCATATGAATGTTATTTATAGATTTACCAAAAAAACCATTTACTCCTTGTGAAAATATAGAAATTATAATCTAAGCCTAATTTACTTGTTATTGCAGTTTCACTTCCCAATTTAAAGATGACATTAAGATACCTCGGGGATCCACTATAGATCTTTCAAAGGAACAAGGTTATGTACTCCGGACAAAAAGTAAGATGAGTTATTATTTAAAGTCTTCTAGTAGATTTCAGATCATGATGATATTCTTGTTTTTTGTTTTGTTCCCATCAAAATCACCTTCAAAAACTTGACTCATCTATTAGTGTCTTGACTGTGTTGATGAATCTCAGTTTCTAGTCGTGTTCCTGCTCAGTAGAGGAAAGAAAACAGTAAATAATCACTTAAAACAACCTGTTGTTCAATCATGTACCCTTTTTTGACAGAAGCCTTTGAGCTTTGAGGTTCACACTGCTAGTTAGGATTAGGAGAATAATGTCATCAGCTTAACTATTGTTGCTACAGAAAGATACTAAGCTTGAAGGTACAAAGTTTCTCGATGATTGTCAATTACTACTCTTTATAGTTTAAACGCTCTCAGATTGCATTAAAGGTTTAGTGTAAAATAATAGTATACACTGTTTGGATGTTCCACTATGAGGGACAAAGTTAAATATGTTCTTACTGCAGATTATTTTATAACTTTATACCAATTACAATATTTAGTATTTAATGTTTCCACAATACAATATATTTCATATATTGTTTAGAATGGAGATTGCCGAATTGGCAGAGGGAAAGGAGATTAGTCCCTAGACCTTGCTTCCAAGTGAGACATACTGAATATGTTTTGTTTGGATTGCTTAGACAGGTTGATTAGGATTGTACATTGTTTAATTTAAATATTGCAGCTTAGATACTAATAATAAAAAGTGTGACGAAGTTGCAAAACTGCAAACTGACCTTTTAAATTTTGACATTAAGAGTTGGGAATAGGGATCAATTGAGTCATGGCGCTGTAATGTTTGAAGTATTTATTGGTTCAAAGTTTTTAGTTGATAGTATAGTTAAGCTTTTCTTTACAACATCTGAGATACACCTATATGTTTATATGAGGCTAAAGATGGCTCTTTATCTTGAGACTATTTAAAAGTCGTAAGCATTTCCGTTACCTTTTTTTTCACGACTGTGTGCTGTGCTATGATAATCGAAGCTGGTCAAGAGAAAAACCCATTCTTGAGTTGAATATACGAAGGAGACCTGCCAGAATAATTAGTATAGGCTAGAGAACAAGAGCTTTTAGGTCATTCTGATTAGAAGATGAGTGGCTATGAATTAAATGTTGAAGGATGGGTTTAAGTAACAAGAATCCTTTTTGTGAGCTAAAGCTGCAAATAAGTAACTGCCTCTACAAACGTCAAGCTCTTTCTGTATCTTTATTTTAGTAATCAGATGAAAATGAAATCTAAGATACTCCTACCTTCATTCCCAGATATATTAACTTCTTGAGTTTTGTACTTTAAATAAAATAAACAAACTTATATTCTAAAGTTAAAAGGTTTGGTTGATACAAAGAAAGACGTCTTATTTTAGATCTTAAGTTTATCATATTTGCAGCTACCATAGGCATAAGTAAGCACCAAGTATTTAGTAATTAATGAAAAACTTAAAAAGGCTGGATCACTAATGAGCTATTTTTTTAAAAAAAAAGGCTCAATCACTACAATGTTCTACAGAAGCTCTTAGTTTTTCTAAGCAATGAGTGAGGAATTGGTTTTAGTAGACATAAGTGTTGTGCTTGAGAGATTAAATGCTTGTGTATTCCTGTAAGTTGTTGATGCGTATATTTTGTTATTTGCACTTTGATTAATGCTCTCTACAGTTGATGGGAAAGAGGTGGGAAGCATTCAGAGCAAAATCTTGTGCCGCTCCATTTTAGATCTGTACATTGGTGATGCTCCATTCGATCAACAAGTCAGGGACAATCTGGAGTCGAACCTGGCTCCCCTTCTAAACGATTAATTATGAAATGAGACTTTATCTATTTTTTCTTCGGAGAACTTAAATTGTTGTATGCTCTAGCGATTTCTTGCCGTCATGTATAAGAACTTTTTTGTAACCTAGATTACATGCATACATACACAACTTATCTTATAAGTGCCGCTAAATATCACAATAAAGGTGACTAACAGGTGCTGAGATAGAAAAACCACATATCATTAGCCTAAAATTGGTATGTAAGTGCAAGGTTTAAAAAAAAATAATCCTCACATAGTATTAGTTATTACTTACTTCCTCTGTCCTATTGAATTCTCTATGTTACTTTTTGGCACGCTTTTTAAGACTCATTTAAAGTATAGTTTCATAATTTTTTTTAAAAAAAATTCTTTTCTGAATAAAAGTTTAATGTTTAAACTTTTATTCAGTTTAATGTTTAAACTTTTATTTAGAAAAAAAATTAAAAAATTTATAGAACTACACTTTATAGGAGCCTCGAAACACGTGTAAACATAGACAATCTATTGGTGGGAGGGAGGGAGTAATATTTAAGACCTCAGTGATCCTAGTATAACAGTCAACAATAAGCTGATATATGATTATTAACTACTTTTTTCTAAATTTCAAATTTATTCTAAATAAAACCTTTTTAAAAAAATTTTGACCGACCGACTAGACCTATTTTTGACCGAGTTTGCCGATCTAATCGCGCCTGATTCGACTTTTGAACGAATTTTAATAAAACTACCCTTTGACCCGAGTTCGATTAATCGAGACAGGCCCGTCCATGTACCAATTAATAGGCTGATTTTTAGAACACTCTGCTTTAGTAACGAACACTATCAAACATTTAACCGGCTGGGCTTCTAAAATAAACAAGAAAACTGAATGAATCTTTATAAAAATAAATGAAAATGTATAAGTATACAGTACACTCAAAAGTGAAGAGAAATGACATCGATGTGACTCATCACGATTCACATGTGAACAGGGGTTAACTCGGTCCGTCATGGTAAAATATTTAACGTAACATGACAACGGAGGTGACTTAACATGCATATTTAACCTACTTTTATTAGCTTGCTAAGTCTCAAGTCTAGAACAAAATATACTATATGTCTTTGGATGCTGCAAAGTGCAAACATTAATACCGACCTCAGTCCTCAGGGCTCATCTTCAAAAATAATTAGGAGCAGCTCAGGGGTGGCAGCACATCCGTTTCGTTCATATTTATTATAAATGCATTCTAACGATTTTGAAAACTCAAACATTTTTCTTCTTCTAATTGTGTAATTATATCTGTTGAATACCAAAATCAATCTTGTCAGTAAAATTCAGAAACTACAAGAGAATGAAATATGAGTCACTCCCGTTCTAAATACGTTAACTGTTGATGCGAGTACATCACTAGCAATTTACAAGCACCATATTTTAATATTTTGTGTATCTCCGAACAATTATGCATATGGGTGTGCTCGTCAGTCAAATATATGTAGAGTATCAATGTACCATATACAATTTATTACTGCTACTGCGTATCTTCCAAACCAAGGTGATGGCCTCGTTCTTTCTTACTTGGTAAGCTTGTTGCTAGTACCCAGGTCCCAGAATAATACTACCAGAACAAAATATTCTACCTGTTTTTCATACATGTGTTTTTGTTAGTTCTTTTTATTCAACATAGTCGACCGAGGCGTGCTAAGTACAATTCTGAATTCTTTAAGTTTAAATATCATAATCGCAGTACAACACTTTGATTCCTACAAAATTATTAAATTTACTGACAGTACAAACTGTAAATCTACTCCGTACACTTTAATATTTTTTAAACAAAATTGTTACTTGCAGAGTTTGCTTTAAGAATTTCGAGAACTAAACTTACATAATAGAAGTATGAATTGATACAGATTCTATTAGAATGTAATTATCTTTTAATTTCAACCCGTATTATTGAAATTCATTAAATTTTACAAATATGTGTCAATCTGAGTAATCTAATCGAGTTTAACTGATTGCATGAACGAGCATTTAAACATTGAAAATTAGTACGAAAACTTATATGAGTACCCAGAATTTTTCTGATAAAGAAACGAATATAATAGGCTTTCAACTTTTACGGTCTTGATTTCAACGAAAAAGGAGATATGTTTGTATAAATTAGAGAGTAAAACCGCCTAAAGTGATGTTATTAAGATCAATAACAAATTATTAATTTAGACATGTTATCACATAAAAATGATTTATATTTTTTCAACTTTAAAATAAATAAAATTTATTTTATAAATATATATAATGTAGTCTTTTAATTACATAGTATATACTAAATTATGTTAATACATTTACGTGAAAAAAATTATATATAAATTTAATAATATTATCTTTTCGATGAACATCTTTCAGAATACGAAAATCACAACGATAATAAGCATCCTAATAAAAAAAGATTATAAACAATATAAAATGTGAACAAAATCTTGGTGCAGTGTTTGAACTTGTCACACTAGCGGGAAGTCAATAGTTCGACTCCTACCGTATGCGTAAGTAATCAATTAGCAAAAAAAATTATAAAAGTTATCAGACAAAAAAATCTATCATAAACTAGTATTAAAAAATATTTTACATTTATACTTTTTATTAATAAACAAAACCATATTTTATTGAAACACAAAAGTGCCCAAGTACCAAAAATACTAAAGTACCAAATTTTGGTACTTAATAATTATATAACTATTTTTAAAATTTAATATTATTAAATCCTAATTAATAACACGAATCGACTTCTACTCCCGTAGATTTTATTTTAGTTAGTGTCCATCCCAACATTCATTTACTTTTAAATTGAAAATTATTCTTTAACAATAAATAAATAATAGTAAATAAGATATTTATTTACTTTTAAAGGGAAAATTATTGATTTAACTAGTGTATTTGTTAGCGGGCATCCCAACGTCAATTTACCTTTAAGTTAAAAATAATTCTTAACAGCTACAAATTTATGAGTTGTATTTAGATTTTAATAAGTAAAATAACATATGTTTACTTTTAATTTGAAAAACAATTTTTAACAATTAAGTAATTTTAAATAAACTATATTATCAAGTTATATAAAGTAATATTAAATTATTTAAAATAATAAAAATGTTTGGTTCATAAGATAATTATACAATTCGTTTCACAAAAGTATCTAATATAACGAAGATAACTTGTTATATTTCTATAACAAGTAAAACAACTAGAACTATAAGGAGAATTTCATAACTACACATAGGTTCAATTCATTTTAATACCATATTTTAATAATATTTATTTATTATGCATTATTATTAGGTTCAATTTTTTATGCTTACCAATTTAATATTTGATACTAATATTTTAATTTTAAGCTGTGTTTCGCACGGATACTAGGCACATATAGGGTTCAGTTCTCCACAAATACAATTTGATATTTTTAACGGGCCCATGCTTCGCACAGTTATCAACTAGTACATGTAAAATATATAAAAATGTGTATTAAATTTTACTATTGATCCTGACTTGTGACCGATATTTTTTATTTTAGAGAGGTTGTCATTTTAAAGGGTACTCTCTACGTCCAATTATACATACTCCTTTAAAAAAAAACGCATATTAAGAAAAAGTTTGTTGGCTAACATTTTTAGCCAAATAATAGAGTATAATTCTAAAAAGCCAAATTTTGAAAATAATAATTATAGGAATAATTTTAAAAAATGATCCTTAAATTTGCATTGAAAAAAGATAGAACCAGTTTAAAATATTTTTTTTTTCAAAAAGACATATATATTTGGACGGGTAATTTTTTTTTGGTCAATAATGACTTTTTCGTTCATTAATAGCCTCTAAATATATTACTACGAGAAGAGAGTTTCTTTTATTCATGAAAATTTATCATTTAATCGAAAGGCACGCATGTTGAGTCCAGAAACTTAGATAATAAAATTTTAATGTCTGAAAAGAAAACACCTCGTTAATAATATTCTACCAGCCGTGCTCCAAATTATCGAGTAGCTCACCCAAAAAATATATAAACATTTCGGTCCATTAGTCCAAAAAATTTATAAAATTTTTATTAGAATTGTGAGAGAATTTAAAAATGCTTTTATTGCTAACATTATAATCCACAACATCTAACTAAAGGATCCTTTGATTATACACATGATTACTCTCTGCTATATTCTAAATTTAATTAAAACATGATTAGGGACGGGGCATTAATTTAGAAACATTATGCGGTTTGAGACTGATACAGCAGAAAAATTAACGAAATGAACGAACTCGTAGAGTAGTAGGCACTAGGCAGTGGCGTAGTGCAATATAAATATAACTAGCCCAAGATAAGAGTGAAATGTAAGATTCAGGTAGGGATGTGCATTTCATCCGTCCCGACCCGATCCCCGCCGCTCTGAACGGGGTGAGATTCGGGAATTTTTTCGGGTTTGGGGCGGGGAGCGGGAAAACTTTTATAAAAAATTCGGAAATCGGGGCGGGGACAGGGATTAGTGTCTCCCCGCCCCGACCCGAAATTCCCCATTTTCTATTTCCCGCCCTGCTCCCCGTTCCCCGTTCCCCGTTCCCCGTTCCTCGTTCCTCGAATATGATAAAAATAATATATTTATATATCAAATAAATTATTAAATATATTATGTTTGTTATATATATTTATATGTTAGAAATTTTTATTCATTTTATGAAATAAAAATATTCATATTCAAATACATGTACTCTTTATTTTATCTTTTATTCAAATTATAAACAAATATTAATTCAAAATTTAAAATATGATATAAAATTTAAATATATGTATTATACAATATAATTTATTAAATTGATGTTCTTGAAAAGTAGTTTATAAATTAATTAATTTTTTTTTAAAAGGGAAAGAAATCCCCGATTATCTGCGGGGATCCCCGTTCCGCGTCTCGGGACGGATTCGGGAAGTGGTGCTGGGTTCGGGAATCGGGGACATGGAGTGCTATCCCCGTCCCGTAGTGACCCGATGACCATCCCTAATTGCAAGACACGGTAAATTTAATAAGCCAGGGAATAGTAGAAAACAGAGGAGAAGACAATGAACTTTCCACGTGCGCCCAACAAGAACATCTCATTGCAAAGTAAACGGGGAGTGAAAAATACAGGCAGACGGTGAAAATGATATGGTACTTCGCAGCAGACCATAACACAGAACTCCCTCCTTACAGTAAATAATAAGCCCTCGATGGATGTGCAGCTGCTTTGCTTACATACAGACATACATAACCCGCGTGTGTATATATAACTACCCCCGCTCTGGCGCCATTAACCCTTCACGCCCTACTCGCCCTTCCTACTCAAAACCTATACTTACATAACATACTATTATACAGTGTTTAAGCAGATCAACAGTGCAAGTGCATTGCTTCGCCTTGTGACCTATCGCTATTTCACGGATACTGTCTCTCTCTCTCTCTCTCTCCCCTACTACGAGCTCACTCTCTTCTCTGCGAGCTCACTCTCTTCTCTGCTGGATATAATCTGTAAGCACATCATTTCCTCATCTCTCTCTCTCCCTCTCGGCCAATCAAATTATAAAGTGATTGTTTGTTTTTCTTATGTATGGGTGAATCTCTCTAAATATGCAGTGAGAGAGAAAGTAAGTGAAGTGATGGACCTGAGCAAGATGACGCTGGAGATCTTTTCGAAACTGGAGCAGAAATGGCTTTACGAAGGTAAGAAGACACGTGTTCTCAGTATTGACGGCGGCGGAACCACAGGCATTGTCGCCGGCGACTGTTTGATTTATCTCGAAGAACAGATCCGTGCTAAGTCCGGTGATTCCAACGCTCGAATCACCGACTTCTTCGACATTATCGCTGGAACTGGAATCGGAGCTGTGTTCGCTACAATGCTAACTGCCGATGACGGTAACGGACGTCCGTTATTCACCGCTACTGACGCCGTTAAGTTCGTTACCGACAAGCATAACTCACTCTACAAACTACAAACCTCCGGTGTTTTCCACCGGAAATGTAGGTTTTCCGGTGGCAGCATGGAGAAAGTACTGAAACAAGCGTTGACTAGAGAAGACGGCAAAGTGTTGACTCTCAAGGACACGTGTAAGCCGTTACTTGTGCCGTGCTATGATCTCAACACCTCGGCTCCGTTTGTTTTCTCTCGCGCCGATGCTTCTAATTCGGCTAGCTATGATTTTGAGCTTTGGAAAGTGTGCCGTGCCACGTCAGCTACTCCGTCAATGTTGAAGCCGTTTAGCTTGAGTTCAATTGATGCGAAGACGAGTTGCTTGGCTGTTGATGGCGGTTTGGTTATGAATAATCCAACTGCAGCTGCGGTTACTCATGTGCTGCATAATAAGCTTGATTTTCCGTCTGTTAGTTGTGTTGAAGATCTCGTTGTTTTGTCAATTGGTAACGGTCCGTTAACTAGTCCTTCGCAGACTAAAATTCGTCGTAATGGTGATTGTGTTGCTGATTCTGTTGTCAACATTGTTCTCGAAGGCGTTTCCGAGACGATTGATCAAATGCTCGGAAACGCCTTCTGCTGGAACCGAACCGATTATATCCGAATTCAGGTTGTTAAACTTAAAAATATTAAGTTTTAATTAGGAGTAATTTTTTTTTTTTTAATTTAACGTAAACTAACGACGTTTAATTACAGGCGAATGAGGGTAATGGCGGAGCAGGAAGAGTGTTGAAGGAGAGAGGAGTGGAGTCATTGCCGTTTGGAGGGAAGCGGTTGCTGACGGAGACTAACGGCGAGAGAATTGGAAGCTTTGTGCAAAGGCTTGTGGCTTCAGGGAGGAGTAGTTTACCACCAAGTCCTTGCAAAGATAACGGTGTTGATCCATTGGTTAATGGACGTTAGTGTTGTTTTGTTGATGTTTTTTTCCGTTTATGGTAGTTTTTAACTCTTTTAACCCATTCTGTAAGTGTAGCTTTTGTTTAAAGGTCTAGTCTACTGAGTACTGATCAGGTTACTTTTAACTGTTTGTATTCTTCCCAGTTGAATAGTACAACTCCAATAACACAGTAATCTGTCCGGATAATCTCTTGTTTGCAGTAGTTAATTCTAGCTTCATTATTACACTCTGCCAAGTGCCAAGTTAATTTATGTAAAGGCTCGGGTTCCTGTACCTATCCGTGCAATGGTGCTAAAATCCAGTGTCCTTTCGCGTGTCTTCTAATATATCACTTTTTTTTAATTGATTAAATATTTAATTCATATATCCCGTATCAGTTATTTGATTAAGTGAAATATAAATAACCGATCAATAAAAAAAGAGGGGACATGTTAGGGACACGTGAGGGGACAAATGATCCGGATTCAAGAAATTCAGGAGTACTTTTGTTCACTCTTAATACACGCGAATATGTACGTTACAACTATGGCTTATCGAATATGTACGTTACAATTATCGCTTATCATGTGTGTGGAAATCATTGATTGGATCTGATGAAAAGGAAATGGCATAATTCTTGCTTAACTATATTTACTTAAATTTAATACTAGTATGAGAGATATTGTGAAGAATCATATCTGCATATTTAAGCTTGGATATCTAACATGAAAGTGGTTGATGTAACTTAAAGAGGATTCTCAAATGTCTTTTGGAATATAGAAAAGTACAACTCTTCTAACATCAGGTATCAACTTTTTTTCTGGTTGAGAGTAGTGACTACTCTAGTGAGACATTTTACTACGGTTTTTTTATTGAATATGAGTTTCATGCATCTAGGCCTGCCTGCCTTTTCTGGAAGCTATGCAAAATAAGTTAGGTTCCAATACCTCAGTAATGTCCCTTTGATATACTACAATGGATAGTTTAGAATGTCTGGGAATATGATTAGAGCCTCAGTTGATGTGGTAAATAACTTGGAACATATTGTCAACATCCTTCTCAAATTCATGTTTGAGTAAATGAATCAATTATATCACAAGTATATTCCAACAACTAAGCATCAGCAAGGAAACAAAATCAAATTCAGTTGGGTCATGGGTTCAATCTATGATTCCAAATACTACTACAGTTGTACTATTTTATATAATCAATATAACAAATTTCATGTATTCACTTAATTGTAACAGAAAGGATATAATGTATTTTTCCCATAATTTAACATATTCACAAATCATCTTATTTCTGATGTTTGAATATTCTCGTAAACCGGAACGAGGAAAATATTACCGTAAGGTGGTTTTTGCATAATGTAGAGATGTTTTCACTCATGCCCAAAGGGCCAAGTGACTTGATGGCTTAGTGTAAAGTTTCAGATTTTTGGTCAGCAGGGGGTAAGTCTTGGATTTCTCATTATCCTTATCCTAATTGGTAGCAGAGTTGGGTACCAAGAAAAAGTACTGAATTTATACTTCTACTATCTAATACAGAAGTGGCACCTCACTCAATGGCCTGAATATCATACTGTCACTATGGTTATATAGTAGTATGATATAATTATATAGTGTAAATATAGGAGGTAACAAATGGTCCCTCTATAATAAGATCTGTTGGGCTGTGAATTTCTTTCCTTATACATGTCTATATGATATTTTCTTGGTCAGTTTCACAGCTGTGATATGTGACTGTGAGGTACTTGGTACACACTATAGTACCACATAGTTGTACATGTTAGGTAGGAGATGCTCCCTCCCTATTAACTTGAAATAAATATTTTTTATTAAGAAAAGACAGGTAATGTACATAACCTATACTCCATCCGTCTCACCAGTTTGTTTATGCCGGGGCATGGAGGAGTTGACACATAAAAATTATAGTTTTATAAAAAAAATTTGGAAATTTTTTTCTTCTATATAAAAATATAATATTTTAACTTTTATTTAGAAAAAAAAATTTTAAAAAAAAATTATAAAACTATATTTTATAAATATTTTATAAAAATCTTAAAATACGTGTCGAGCGCACGTTCCCACAATAAAGAACCATCGGCAGAGAGGAGTAGTAACAAGCAGTCAAGTTCTTGTGTTTTCTTTTTATTGGCAAATAGGTTTTGCCTCAATTGTTCAAAGTTGTGGTGGACCTCAGATCTGTTGGAGAGTTCTTAATGAAGCATGTTAAGATTATAGATTAAGCACATTGGATTGTAGTAAATATAAAGAATATTATCTGGATTTTAAGGTTGCATTTTTGTAAGAAACTGTAGATAAATACTTAAAATTTGGTGATTATTTCTCATACTTTTTACAAAATTACTTAACTTTAGTCGTATACTCAGTCCATCCCAATAGGTATTAACATTATTGTTCAGCACGAAATTTAACAAAAATAAATAAAGATGAAAAAATTTAGGAAAATGGGTGAGAACTTTCATTATTAGTTTTAGTAAGGGAAAAATATCAAAGTCATTACTCCTTTCATCTAAATATATAAAATTAATCGCTCATTTCAAAAATGACTAACTTAATCAGTAATTTGAAAATTTATATCATGTTAGTCATTAAAAAGTTAAAATTTTGTAGCAAGTTAGTCATTGTCAAATAATATTCTTGATACAAAATTTTAAATTAGTAACTAAATTGTGTTATTTTTGAAATAAGTCATGAATTTGATATATTTGAATAAAATAAGTGATATTTATTTCTTTTAATAAGAAACAATACGATATTATAGAAAATGTTAACAAATGAATTAATTAGACCTAGTCATGGAGTATATAACTGTAAGATGATGCTTTGTAGAAAATGTGATATTCTTTTCGCGATTTTACTTGTTTTTATGTTTTGATCCTTGATAAATAATGCGATAAAGTATTGTAAACAAATTTGACAAATAATGAGACCGAAATCTCTCATTTAATTTGATAGCTTCTTCATAGTACAATTTATGATATATTTTTCATAAAGTTTGCAAGAAAAATTTAGCATCACAAATCCTAGAGTAGCTATTGAAGACACAAACAAAGGAACAAGCCGAAAAGATTCGACAAAAGAAACAAAATGGAAAAAATGATACAAAAATAAGTATGAGCAAAATAAACAAGTTTGAAAGTTTTGGCCCATAAGGCTGTCTGGCCTATGGAGTAGCCTGAGAGATTCCTTTGGGTTCTATCGGTCCATGCTGAAGTCTTTATGGAATAAAATATATCTAAATTATGACTAAGTGTACAATTTTGCAACTAACAAGAAGTGAGAGGATTTTAATTAGTTTTGTTACTTTGTTCTCTTCAACTAACTGTGGTCTCAGGTCTGTGAGTACCGAATTGAGTAGTTACTGGTCCATGCTGAGGTGTTTATGTAGTGAAATAATAAATTAGCATATTTTAGAGGTTAAAGCCAGAAGACTGAGGATGAATATTGATTTTTTACTTTACAGTTTGTTATAAAACTGGACCCCGACAACACCTCAATACATTTCTCTTATAATTTTGACGCAACTAGTCTGGATGCATTTATCGCGTTCTAATCATTGTAATAATAGGTTTTAATATAAGTAGCTTTAAATTAGCCATATACTCCCTCTGTCCCATCAGATTCTTTTCGTTGAGAACCGTACACTCGACATGCATTTTAAGACTCTTAAAAAATATAGTTCCATAATTTATTTTTAAAATTTTCTTTTTCTGAATAAAAGTTAAACTATTATATTTTTATACAGAAAAAAAAAATTCCAAAAAAATATATAGAACTATACTTT